>PVKC010005320.1:13105-33536 GCA_004027635.1 Crocidura indochinensis | reverse complement strand
TTTTTTTTGCTGGTTTTATTGTTTTCTGTTTTGTTTTTTCTCTTATTTTCTTTATTCATATAACAAGCAACAATTATGTATGCATTTTTTGTTTGTTTGGGGACCCCCAAAGATGTGCAGGTAGGGAGCATTCCCAGCCAAGAGTGTGAATGATTTAATGTTCAGCCAGTCATGTGGCAGTTTACAGATCTGGGAGGTCCTGGGAGCCACCAATGCCACATAATAGTGCTGGGATGGGGGAGTGACCCCCAGAGATATACTGTGTGGAAAAGCAACTATAGTTAATCCTTTGTACTGTGTGTAATCACTCTACAGGTATACCAGAACAGCTGAGCCATAGATTAATAAAGTGTGGGCATTGGTGATGTGTAAATGTGTACTTATGCTTCTATGTGTATTTGTGTGCACAAATGCATTTCATTCAATATTATTGTCAATAGTGGGTAGAAGACAGAAAATAATATATTCAGAAATATTCATATTTACACCAAAAATCTAGCAGAATGTTTTATTTTGGAGAGTAGTTTGGAAAAAAGAGAAAGAGAAGAATGAAATCAAATATCAAACATGCAGAAGACTCGTTTGAAGACAGCTGAATTCTTTTTAGGTAACAGAATATTCTGTTCTAAAAAGGAGAAAATACAGTAATCACTCTCCTTCTCCCTTCCCCACTTACTTGGTGCCCTTCCAAGCAAGGGCCCCTTGGATTTATCCCCTCAGAGGAAGCTTACCAGGTCCAAGAGGATCAGATGGGCTGCTAGCAGAAATGCTGCTGATATAACTTTCTCATTCCCCTTTCTGTCTGCCAGAGTTTGAGGTTGTGATCGTGCCTGGTTCTGATGAGGTTAGAATTATTTAATAGGCAGCAAGTGTACCACAAGCATCCACTGTTTTCACCAGTTTTTCCTCTCTCTACCTGCTTTGGGCTGTGATGTGCTATTATCTTGCTATTCCCATTTTACACTTCACACATCAGATTTTTCTCAAGACAGTTATTTGATCACAAACCACTTTGAATATCATGATAATCGGCTCATTTATTTTTTCTATTTTAAAGAATGGCGCTGGTGTATGGAGGGAGACACCATATCGATTTCCACATTTGCCAATGCATCCAAGTGTGAGCTGTCTATCTTGGTGGTTCTGACTTTAATAAAAGGTTACTACTGTGATCATTATTTAGCATTTATATAGCTCTTCACAATTGTTTACCCATTATTTTTCAGAGCATCCCTGTCAAGGTGATAGGTTTTAGCAACCCCTATTAGGGAGGCAATAAATAAATAAAGGCAATAAATAGGAGTCCTAGAGAAGTTTTAGGAATATCCACAAAGGGATACAAAATGAATACCCACAGATCTGGGTCTGTGCTTTGAACTTTTCTCCCTCTCCTAGCATATGTGGTGACTTCAATTCATCATTCTGATCAGAATGTTTTCCTCTATAGATTGCTGCATAAACCATTTAGAATATTTTTACCTAGTTCCCCTATCTAAAACATATCTCCTCACTGGTATACCCCTATGTGTATAGATTTCAGAGTGCTTAGTGATTAATACTTCCTGGAGGAATCTTGTTTGAACATTTATATTTCTTTTTTTATCTCCACTGTGATAAAAGTATCTCCATGAGAGAGATGTAGGATGATCTCTTACACATAGTGAGGAAGCAACCAAAACTTAAGGACAACGGAATCTGAGAACTGATCTACAGATCTGAACTTAACTCAGCTGACACAGTGGAGAGGTGAGAAAATATGGTGAATGGAAAGGACACTGGGATAATTGTGGAGGAAAATAGATACTTTGGTAGAGGGTGTGGTGTCGAAACGTTGTATACACAAAATCCCATCTTTAACAGTACTATCAATCACAATGCTTCGATATTTTTTTAATTTTATTTTTGGAGGGGAGATCAACCTCTGCAATGCTCTGTAGTTATTCCTAACTACGCTCAGCAATTACTCCTGGTGGTACTTGTGGAACCAAGCAATAAAGGATGCTGGGGATAAAATCCAGGTCAGTAATAAGCAAGGTAAGTGTCTTGCCCTACAGCTCCCCTCAAAATATTTTAATTTATCTTTATGATTGCATCAGTCTTGTCAGGCTATTCTCTGCTATCTCTATCCTCTTATGAAAGAATGGCATAAAATAGCTGCTCAAAGATGCTTTTTGAATGAATAAAAGTCTTGTAAGTGCTCTTTTATTTCTTATGCCTTTTCGTCTTTTTTGGGAGGGACATTTGAGATTATAGTTAGACATTCAGTCAATTTTTCTTAATTACCTGGGAGTTAATGATCTAGTGTATGGATAGCTCAGGTCTTTGGCTTTCTTTCCTATAGAGGTCCCTCTAAATCTTTCAGTTATATCGTGCCCTTTTGCTTGAGAGGGGTCAAGAAGAGAGTAAAGTGATGAAAGTCTGATTAGGCCATTTTATGAGTACTAATAGCTTTGGAAACACGCAAAGTTGAAACTGTTAATTCTAAGGTTTCTTTTTTACCGTATTTGTGGATTTCAAAAAAAAATCATCTATTTTATACATTCAGTACAGTGGAAAGTACTTTGAAGAACTTAAAGGCTCTTTATAAATGTAAGATATAATTATGTATGCATGTAGTCCCATTAACCTTGGTAATTGAGAGTTGGTTATACATTTAAAGTTTAATTAGTTTTAAAAAACAGTAGCTCACACTTTCCTAATGGATAGGGACAGACAAGGGCTTATGAAACGTGCCTTTGGTTCATTTTTTTCATCTATCAAATCAAGATAAAGCTTGAAATCCCTTCAAAGCCTGAAAGGTTGGCAGTATGACTGATTTCTCATTAACATGGGAGAATAGGCAAATGGAACTAAATGAGTATTCTTGCTTCAAATTTAAGATTATGAGAATACAATTTCCACTGGAAAAGTCATAACTTGATTTTGGAGAAAAGACTGCATAGACTATCTAAAATGAGGTTTTCTATTTAAAGGTTATTTTTCCTTATAACCATATGTGCAATCAAAAAATTGTTTGTCTTTTTGTTTTAAATATAAATGTACATTTGGCCATAGAGTTGGCTAAAGTAACACACTTTACATATGGGAGTTTAGAGTTCAGTCTGAAGCACTGCCAAGATTGACACCCAAGCACTGAGTCGGTAAAAGCTTCTGAGCACTGCTGGGTAAGGTCCAAAAACAAAAATAATGATGATAATGGTAATTATAAAACACAGTAAGATATAACACCATTCCTTACCCAATACTTCGCTTCCCACATTTTCAGTAATTCATAGTCAAATGTAGTTTCAAAGTATTACACTCATCAAGATTATTTTGAAATAATAGAAAGATAGCTTAAAAACATGACACATACGTTGCATGGAAGAATGCAAGGTTCAATCATATGTTTACCACATGTTACCCAAGTAGTACCAGGAGTAATCCATAAGTACCAGAAGTACCAGAAGTAGTCCATAAGTAGCCCATTAGGAAAGACTACCCAAAAAAGTTATGAAATGTTAGAACCAATATTAACATAGTCTCTATTGTAGCATGTCATCATACTTATTAATAGTTTTTGTTATGTCTTATTATTTCAATTTATATGCTAAATTTTGTGGTGAAATAGATACTGGCATACATCACAAAAAAAAAAAGAACAACCAGTTCAATAGTGCTGGCATGGATGCGAGAAAAGGGACTCTCATTCACTGCTGGTTGGCATGCAGTCTAGTCCAAACTTACTGGAAAGCAATATGAATATTCCTAAAAAAAATTGTAAATTGTATTCCCATATTATCTAGCAATACTACTTCAAGGGATATAACCTGGGAATGCAAAAACACAATACAAAATATTCCTCTGCATACATATGTTCATTGCAACACTATTTACAATAGCCAAAATCTGGAAACAAATCCAGGTATCTGACAACAAATGAGTGGCTAAAGCAACTGTGGTACATCTATGCAATATAATACTATGTGGCCATTAGGAAAAATAAAGTCATAAAGTTTATTTAGACATGGATGGACATGGAGATTATTATGCTGAGTGAAATGAATCAGAGGGAGAAAGATAGATATAGAATAATTACACTCATCTATGGTATATAAAGAAAAACATGAGACAGTATGGTAATAAGATCCCGAGACAATAGAGATCATGGTCAGGAGGATCAATCCATAGTCGGAAGCTTGCCACAAAGAGCTGGCGAGTACTGTTAGGGTAGAAAAGGGTCTACTCTGATAATGATAATTGAAAATGATCACTCTAGATAAGAACTGGGTGCTGAAAGGGGATAGAGTGATATGCACTGTACACCTTAATTAACAATAGGGCAAATCATAGTATGAAAAAGAAAAGAGAGAAAGAGAGTGTGAGAGAGAGAAGCAAAATGCCTGCCCCGGAGAGAGGCAGGGGCTAGGGAGCAGGGGAAAATGGGGACATTGATGGTAGGAAAGTTACTTGGGTAAAGGATGGTGTTTATCCCATGAGTGAAGTTCAGTTATGAACAGTTCTGCAACCATAGTACTTAAATAAAGTAATTAAAATTTAAAAAACATTTTGTGGGAATATGTATATTCATGAAAAAACACAACTTATAGAAGGTTTGGTAATAACCACAGTTTCAGGTCACTACCGGGCGTTTGGTAACATATTTGTTCTATGGATAAGGGTGGTTGCTGTAACGTCTATAGAACATGCACTATTATAGTTAGTACACTAGAACCTATTTATAAACAATATTTCTCCAACTTTATAAAGAGGTGAGAAATGGAAGCTGGGGCCCGGGAGATAGCATGGAGATAAGGTGCTTGCCTTTCATGCAAAAGGTCATCGGTTCGAATCCCGGTGCCCCATATGGTCCCCCGTGCCTGCCAGGAGCAATTTCTGAGCATGGAGCCAGGAGTAAACTCTGAGCACTGCCGGGTGAGACCCAAAAACCAAAACAAACAAACAAACAAAAAAAAGAAATGGAAGCAAAGACATTATGTGCCATATGCAGGGTGTTAGAAATCACTATAAAATTTGCCTTACTTTGTCTTGATTCCAGATTAATATTACCCACAGGATTGTTAGGAAGCTGCATTGGAAATGGAAGACATTCCATCTACTACTGTCACACCACTAAGTTTCAAAAATTTAGCAAATATTTTACTACAGTATTAAATTGACGGTATCTACTCAGCATGTGCTGAGTATCAAGTCCTGTGGTCTGGAATTTAAAAATAAAAAACAGATCATATTAGACTTTCCTGGATCTTACAACCATTTGGAATGTAGCATAAGTATAAACATTTATCATATTTTAAGGTGGGAAGTGTGACACTAGAAAAAAAATCTAAGAAAGATACAAAACTCTATGAGAATAGCTACCAATATGTCCCAATAAAGAATAAATTTTACTTTCTCTTTTTAATAGGTTTTTGGAAACTAACTTTGAACAAGAAGACTACAAATAAAAAGCAATAGAATTTAAAAAAATAGTATTTAAATAGTATTTAAAAAATTATCTGTGAACCGGAAGGATGGCTCAAAGTATGTTGCAGTCAGAATGTTGATCCCTTGTACCTCATTGGTCACTTCATTGGTATTGCTATGTTCACTTCTAAGTGTAGCCTCCAAGCACTAGTCCCTATAGAAAATCAAAATAAAAATAGGAAAGAATATTGTAGTTTAATTAAAAATAATAGAGAATTTCTATAGAAGAATAAAAAGCAAAAGACCAAATGCATGTGCTCAAGATACAGTAAGGCAAATTATTCAAAAGGACCAGCAAAATAATTTTTGTGATGATGTGCAATTAAATCCTTTGTTGGATGTTTGTGAATCCCCAAGTAGTTCCCAGAATGAGAAATTGATTCCCATCCCCTTGTCCCCTTTTGGGGAGAGTTCTTGGTAATATTTATCCGCAGCAAATAATCCACACAGACAAGAAGGTTAGGGAGTAAAAGGTTGGGCGAAGAGAGTCCTTTGTCAGCCTGCTACCAGCTCTGGCAAAAGACCCTGCATGCCTCCCACTAAAGCTATTTATTCAACTCCCAACAGCGCCCCCACCTGGAAGGTCACGATAGGGCAACAGGCAAAGAAAAATCTTAAGGAAAAATTTTCATATACAACCATTCAAATAATATGAAAATATTTTCATATACAACAAATAATAATGATTTTTAATGATCTAATATAAGATAGTATGGACTAACAAGAAAAACAGCATTCACAGTATGGAATTTCTCACTTCTCTAGAAAGAGAAGATAAAAGTGCAACCTTTTGGGGCTGGAGCAGGGGCGCAAACAGTAGGGTGCTTGCCTTGCACATGCTAACCCAACACAGAACTCAGTTCTATCTCCCAGCATCCCATATGGTCCCCCAAGCTGGGAGCGATTTATGAGTACATAGCCAGGAGTAACCCCTGAACATCACCTGGTGTGGCCCAAAAAGCAAAAATAAAAAGTGGCAAACATTTATTTAAATAAATAATAGCCAAGAACTTACACAAACTGGGAGAAGCTCAAAAAATTACAAAATATCAAATAGATTCATACCAATACATACTATATTTTTAATGACAAAATTAACAAAACATTAAAAACAGTAAGAGGAAAACAAAGGAAGTACAAACCCTGGAACATTATCAGTAAATTGTTCAAGTGAAAACTATTTTTCAGAAGGGTTGATAAAATATATTTAAATGCTGAATAGTTAAAATCAAGAATAATCCTTTCAGTTGCAGAGTTACTCATATGTGAAAGAATAAAGAAGAATTTTTAGGCAAACAACAGCTAAAGGAATTTATGTTCACTAATGCACATTGACAATGAGAGATAACACTATTCTGTCCTCTGAGCACCTCTCATAATATCCCCCAAGCATCACATTAGTAATAGCTCATGAGCACTGCCAGGTATGGCTCAAAAATCAAAATGATACTTAAAATAAATAACTAAAAATATGTAATTTGATCACTATATAAAGATAGTATTAAACATCAAAAGAAAAGAATATAAAAAGAAATAGCAATAGCCCCTAAATTCACATAGCAAAATGGCAGTAAATACTAGTACCAAAATGTTAGAGGCTATAACTCATCAACCAAAAATCTTAGTGGAAAGATAGGCATTAAAATATAGTACAATAATTATATTAGTACATTATATTATACACTATATTGCATTATTATATTACAATATATAATACAACTTTCTGCTGAGCACCAATGATAAAGAGGAGAAAACTGGAAATCACTCATTCAGGCAAATGGTACCCTAAAAAAAGCACAACCAGTCACACTAATACCAGATAAAATAGACTTCAAATTAAAAATTAATAATGTGACTTAATAAAGAAATTTATTATAAAGTGATTAATAATTTATTTAATCAAGGTGATTTATATAATTCAATTATCTACAGGCCTCGAGAGAAACATCAATAGCTATAGAAAATATAGCATCCACTCTCCAATTGAATGATCAAACTTAAAATCAACAAGGAAATCAGAGCCTTAAATAAGAAATTAGAACAGATGGACTTAATAAATATTTATAGGGTTCATAACTACAAAATGGTTGAATACTTACTTTTCTCAAGTACAAATGGAACATTCTCCACATGCTAATAATACAAAATAATGTCAATATATTCATAAACATCACAATTATATGAACTATTTCATATTGCTATAAAACTAGATATCAAATATGAAAAGAAAGATGTAAAATTCAAATAGAACCTGGGACTTGACTTGGTGACAAAGTTTTGGCATGAATCACAAGGTCAAAAATTAAAATCCATATTAACTGTATATATGAAGACCAGATGGGTGATATCAAGGTGCTTCTACTGGCCCCTCAATGGACTTCCAACAAGGAGAAAATATATGAAAAATATCATGCTATTTAATAACTATTGGGCTAAAAAGGAAATCAAATAAACAGAAAATTCCTTGGAATTAAACAATAACAAAGATAGAAGCTATGCAAACAAATGGGACACAGGAGAAGGAAAACAAAAGGGACATTCATAACAATGCAGGCTTACATCAAAAATTAAGAAATAGATTTTATAAAAGCTCAAACAACCTAACCTTATACCTAAATTAATTAGAAAAATAGTAAGTGAAATCTAAAATCAGTGAAAGGAAGTAAATAAAATTTGGAGCAAAATAGAAGTTAAAAATGACAAACAAAATAAAATTATACAAACTGTTGGTTCTTAAAGATATAAACAAAATTGACAGACCTTTAGCTAGATTCAATAAAAAAAGAAACCCCTAGCAAATAAGATCAGAGATGAAAGGATATATGTAATACAATACACATAAAAATTATCAATGAAGACTACTATAAAACTTTATTTACACGTAAGACTTAGATAAACCTTAATATTTTTATCAATTTCAAGGAAGGAGTATAGATTATACAATGACAGAAAGTGTTGCTAATGGAGAAACTAACATTAAAGTAAAAAAAAAAAAACAGAAGGAAGAGCAAAGTGGAAAACACCTGGGTAGATGTATATATCTTCTGCAAGGGTAAATCTATAACAGATTGAATCTATAACCATTTGCCTGAATATATAACAGAATGAAATACATGCTCACATAGTTGTTAGCAAGTAAAACTCCAAAAGACTTTGAGCAAAGAGATGATAATGCTTTTACTTGAGTTTTAGGTTTAGTAAGGGTCCTTATATTTGAGCACCTCAGAGTTTCCTGCTTATTAAAAGAAAATTGCCAATTCCTGGCCCAAATTTGTACTAGAGTAGGTCCTAGATAGATCCAATAATTTGCATTTCAAATAAGTCCCCACATAATGCTAATACTGTTAGTCTGGAAACAATAGTTTGAAGCTGTTGATATTGATGGCAAGAAATGCACACTGGTGAAGGTTGTTGCACATTATATGAGTGCACAAAAACATTTAATATACAGTACATATAGAATTACTCATGTACACTTTATCTGTGGGGGGGAAACTGTAGAATGAGCAATCTTGTGACTATGGTGCTTAAATAAAAAAAAATACCCACAATAGTTTGAAAAGTTGTGACAGATTAATCTAACTAGTAAAAGAAATTGGGCCTAATGGTATGACAGGTCAAGAAACTGAGCCAACAGGAGGGCCCAGAGGATTCTGACTACAAATCACAAATTATCAGGAAACACCCAGAGACTGTGTGAGAGGCACAAGAAGCATTTGAAAATTATTTTTAAAATAGGAATCTTGTCTAGAAAGCTAGGTTGTGCATTTTGTCCTCCTCTTCCATCCATATCAATAACCCCATCCTGCTACAATTTAGTTTGTAAAAGCATCTTCCAGGAGATTATTCATAGCTGCACTAGTCAGCAAATACATTTATCTGTATATGAAAGATTGCACTAAAAGCAATTTTCCCATTATTCTATTTTAGAATATTTTGTAGCTTATAATGTTTAAAATAGATATGGAATGCAGAAAGTGTTCATCTCTACTTAGTAGAGCAAAGCTGAATAGTTCACTATGCCAAGTAAATACTAACCTCCCCCCCCCCAAAAAAAAAAAAACCACAGATAAATCTTTTAGCCAACCCACATTCACTGATGTGGCTACCATGTGGTAAGCACACTGAATGTGCAAAGACAAATAAAGCATGGTCTCTTTAACCACAGCTAAGATTGAGAAGTCCTTTCCTACACGCAAATCTGACCAAAGATTCTGTTAAACTGGTAGAAAAATTCTGAAGTAGAGATGGTAGAAGAGCACTGTTCCAAATTGACTACCTCTGTTTCCTAATGGTAAAGCTGAAAAGAATATATTGGTTCTGGATATTTCACCTAGCTCAGATCCATTTTGTAAACAAATATAGAGAATGGGAGCATCTAGTACCTTCTACCCTGCTCTTAGTGAGCATTTTATCACTTATGCCTTTCAATGCCCAAAGAGAGTGCCACTTACTTTGGGGGTGTTTTTAAAAATATCATTTCCATTACTATCTTCCAAAATAACAGGGTCACTTCAGGCCTGTGAATGGTTGGCACTGTGACATGTTTCCCCTGAAGTACTAATAGTTCTGAGGAGAATCAAGTATTTTCACAGCTGCTGGTCTTGATGCTGAACTTTCTACTGTCAGTGAAAAGCTTGTTCCAGTGAAAATATAGAAGTGGAACTGGGCCGCAAAGAGAATAAGGTGACAGGGAATGTTGTTTATTCAAATCATAGAACAATCAAAAATGATTTCTGCAGCTGGAACAAAACAAAGACAAGGGTTAAAGGTCAACTTCCTCTTTTACTTAGTGAATCAGCAATCTTGTGCTGCCTTTCTCAAAGGATTCAAGTCTAGTGATTTTTTCAAGCTCTATGAAAGACCCCAGAGAGTGTACTGACCGATCTCTTTTTCTCTCAGGCACTGAGAAGGAAAGAGAAGCAAAGATGTTCAGTCTCCTTAGGAACAATGAGGTCAATCATAACATTAGGTTCTCCCTGCCCCAATCCTACATCACCAAACTATGTTCTGAATTTTGTTTGGCAAATGCATACATGCATAATATATGCATAATTCTATTTGCATAATATTTATATATGCATAATTCTATTATGGTCACCAGAAGGCTCTGGTTGATATGCCTCCAGCCTACTGTTTTGGGCCTTACCTTCTCAACCTCTCAGAACATAGAATACCTGGAATATTTGTTCCTTCCTGTTATGTTGAGTTCTTGCCTACTCACATGGTTTCTGAACTGCTATTTCTGAGGCATGCTTGAGAAAAAACCCTCACTCCTAGTCATGCTACAAAAGTGTTCTTGGCACTACTGATCTATTCAAAGACCCTTCATATAATGCATACCAGGATAGTCATAAAATCCTGTGATATTATTTTATTTCTTCCAGTATTTCTCCTATACTATAAGACCCACCCACGAAGGTGGGGTCCCATTTTTGAGAGATTTCAATTATATTTCAGAGTCTAGCACAATATCTGGAATGTATTAGTTATAAGATAATTTTATAGGGAACAAAGCAATTGTACAGAAAGGAGAGCTCTTACCTTGCTTATGGTCAACTTGTTTTGAGCCCCAGGATCCTAAATGGTCTCCTGAGCCCCACCAAGTTTGATCCCTGAGCAGAGTCAGAAGTAAGCCCTGAGCACCATGAGTGTGGCTCCAAAAATAAAAATAAAATAAATTAGTTCTAAAATGAGAAAAGGAATAAGGGTAGAAAGAAGAATGTAAGGGTGTCAATTTGGTACTACTAAAATAAGGATAAAATGATCTAGCCTTTTAAATAAATGGTAATAATAGATAACTCATTTAAGTTTCAATGTTATATATATATATATTCTATAATTTATTCCTCATGACAATCCTGTAAGGGAGCTATTTTATTAAATTCATTTCATAGATGAGAAATCAGAGCTATATAAAGACTAACTACTCAAAATTTGCAGCTAGCAAATGTAATATACCTCAGAACTAAAGCAATATTAGAATCATTAAATAACTCAAGGAGCCAATATGCACAGGAAAGCTTACTGTTCATCCATTTTCAAGGGTTTTAGCAGCCTCTCTTTTTTTCCCCCACACCTAGCAAGCTCTATTTTTAAGGGTCAAGACTACTTGGAACAGAGCTCTGAAGGTGAGAAATAAAATAAAATCACTGTGTCCTCTTTGAAAATGTGTTTGACCTCTTCAATTGACAGAGATCTGAGAACTTATCTGGATTTCAACTGCTTCTGTGTCAATTTTCTGGATAATTTTTTGCATAGATATAAGGCTGGGCTGATTAAAACAAGAACAAGATAACCCAATAATACAAATCTCACCTCAGTTTTGACTATGGTTTTAAAGTAAGCAGGACAGAAACTGAAGATCTTATATGACTAAATGAAACAGAGAAAGAAAAAAATTAAAAGAATGCCCCAATTTTCCTCTTTTTCTTAGAAGAAAAATTCAAACTGATTGGAGCAACAGTACAGCAGGTAGGGCACTTGTTTTGCACGTGGTTGACCTAAGTTCCAGTTGTTTACAGTTTACTTAAATTGTAAATAATCCATGTCTATAGTGTATATAGACCCTCTTATATATTATCCCTCCTCCCCCTTCAGAAACTTTTCTATCCTCTCAACCCCCAATCCTCATCTGTTATACCTCCTTATTTAACCTTGTTTACCCTCAGTTCTTCACTCATTAGGCACCGAGACTGACTTCCTATGCCAATAAACCACCACCCAGCTCCCAAAGGAAAACACCCTCTCAATCCCATATCTCCTGCCCCAGCAAGAAACTACAACCAACACACCTGTGGTCTCATGCTGTGTGGCCCTTCTTTTCATCCTCCCAAATGTGAACTGTTGCATGGCACCAGATTCAGCTTCAGAAGGACCCCCAGCTCAAGGACACAACTTGATCCCTTAATGCTACAAATGATTTCTTAAACTCAACAAAACCACTGTGTATGATGAAAAAGTACTCTGGATTTCACCCTTCATAAGAATATCTCAAAAGACTTAATGGGCTACAACAAGCTGTATAAGGGGGGAACAGTTTTATTGGTATTACAGGGGTAAAGGAGAAAGATGTGGGAGGCATACTGGAAACAGGGGTTGAGGGAGGACAACACTGGTGGTGAGAATGCCCCTCACTCGTCACTATGTGCCTCAAATATTACTGTGAGAGAATTGTAATTCACTTAGACCACAATAAAAATTTTTTTAAAAATACTTAATGGGGATGCCTATATTTACTTTGTATGTTTAATATCTCTATAATAATGTCTCTTTGGGTGTTTATTCCCAAACATAAAGATAGCTTCCTTCATCACTTTTTTCTTTACTTTTTTATATTTATTTTTATTTATTTATTTTATTTTTGTATATATACATACACACACACGCACACGCACACACACACACACACACACACACACACATATATATATATATATATATATATATATATATATATATATATATATATCTTTAACTTCACTTGTTTTGATTCTGCTTGGTACTTAAACCAAGAAGAAAAAATCTTGCCTGGGATAAAAGCTCAGGTCAAAACCAGGGCACAGATACTGTGTAGCCTGTCATTCTTACTCCCAAATGCACCAGCAATATAATATGACACTATTCGCTTTTGTATAGGCACACTAAAAAGGGGGAAACCTTGTGCATAGAAACAAGATCTTATCTTCTAGGGATAAGAACCCATACTTTTTATTAGACAGGGTCGCCTCCCACCCAGAACATATATCATGTGGACTCAAATTAGACTCCAGAAGATTTGACAGTGATCATCCAACCCAAAACCCCAGATCCCAAACGTAGAACCGATATAACTCCTGCAACAACACCAGGAACCAAACTCCCTCCTGGGAAATTCCTAATACCACTCTGGCACCAACCTGCACCAGTTTTGATATGACATTCTGACAACTAGGAAACGGCAACTTGATCTAAGAGCAGGTTGTCCTATCTCATCACCCAACAGTAAGATGAAATCAGAAGACATGTCCTTTGATCTGTAAAAAAACCAAGAGAGCTAACTACAGAAGACTGACTTTGACAACCAAGACTGGGCAGAACGTGTCCTGGGACCAATGAGAAAGACCCTAGCCTAAGCTTCAGCCTAGGACTTGTACAAAAATCAAGATCTCTGATTCCAGAGGTCCGACTTTGACAACTGAGACGGAGAGAACTTCTTGAACCATAATGAAGAAAAATCGAAACTGGCTGGAGCAATAGTACAGAAGGTCTGGCACTTGTTTTGCACGTGGCTAACCTAAATTTCATCCCTGACATCCCTTATGTTCCCCTGAATACTGCTAATAAAAGTGATCCTGAGCTCAGAGCCAAGAGTAAGTCCTGAGCATGGCAGGGTGTGGCCCAAAAACAAACAGAAAAATTTGAAACAGAGGAATCTTCGTTTAGAGAAAATGATGAGGAACTGGAGGGATAATATGAGGGTAGGATGCTCTCCTTGCATACAGCTGTTCTGGGTTTTATTCTGAGCACTGCATATGGCCTCTCAAGCCAGCACCCCCAGGAATTATTCCTGAGTGTAGATAGAGATAGAAATAAGCCATGAGCATCACCAAATGTGTTCCAAATTAATTTTAAAATTATTTTTAAGAAAAAGATGAAGGTAATGTACTGCCTTGGAAATATCTATAGGAAGCAATGTACCATGCAAACTATCACAGATAAACTTATTTTAATCCTAATATGAATTAGAATGCCTAATATTTAGACAGAGCAGAGGCTTCTGAGGAAGGGAGGTGGGAGAGGAAGGCATTACAGGAAAATAGCATCTTATTTGAAGATGGAACTCTAGATGGAGCAGTTCCCTCTACTTGAATTATCTATGGTGACTGGTACTGATTTCAATATCAGATTTCACTTGATGATTGGCTGCTAGAAGGGTTACTGATAGAAATATTAAGTCTATAAAAAAAAGAAAAGAAATATTAAATCTGTGACAGGAAACAGAATTTGAGGATTGAGGAGCTATTTTAAAGAGCTAGTGTAACTTTTTTGCCCACAAGAGGTTCAGATTCAATGTCCATGCTACATGAAACGAAAGCATTGCTCAAGAAACCCTCTGAGCACAGAACATGGAGTATCCCTAGACACTATTACTTCTGTCCCCTCCAAAAATAGATAAAATAAATTTCAACATCAGCAACAATAAAAATTATATGATATACTGTTTATAAAGTAAAACTAATTATGGATGGAGTATATGTAAGTAGACGAAGACAATAGAGAACAAAAGAGAAAAAAAACAGAGTTATAGTAGAAAGTACTAAGAAATGGTGTCTAAAATCTAAAACCACACAACAGAAACTTCATAGGCATGAGTTTTGGAGGCCAACTTCTGGGACTTGTATCCAGTCTCCATATTTATAGTGAAAACTTCCTTTAGCCATTATTTCTCAAAAATTTTAAATGGTATTCTAACCATATCTAGCTCATAAAAATGTTAAAGAGAATTAATATTTGGTAATTAATTAGTGAATAAGTATCTTAGTTAAATTAGATTAAGATACTAATTCTTTTTTTTTTTTTGGTTTTTTTTTTGGGCCACACCCAGTGACGCTCAGGGGTTACTCCTGGCTACTCGCTCAGAAGTCGCTCCTGGCAGGCACGGGGGACCATATGGGAACCGGGGGATCGAACCGTGGTCCGTCCTAGGCAAGGCAGCAGGCACCTTACCTCCTGCGCCACCTCCCGGCTCCCTAAGATACTAATTCTGGGGCCAGAAGAATAGATCATCAAGTAGGGTGCCAGATTTAAAAGCAGCCCATCTGGGTTTGATCCAAGGTATCCAATATAGTCCCCAAGCACTGCCAGTAGTAATTTCTGTACATAACCAGGAGTAATTCTTCAGCATAGTCAGATGTACTACCTCCCCAAGAAATAAAATAAGTAAAGATACTAATCCTTGGAGCAAAAGATATTGATCAGTGGGTAGAATACAAGGCTTGCATTGGCTTGGCAGTCCTGCTGGTTCATATACACTACTGGAAGAGGTCCCTATGCACCACAGGGAATGCCCCCCTTGTCAGTGGCGAAAAATTAAAATCATGAATCTAGGTATGTGGCTCAAAGGTAAAGCACATACTATGCCTGAGTGAAGTCTGGGGTTTGATTCCCAGCACTGAAAATAAATGAATTACTCATTCACTAATAAGAAAAATATCACTAACTTCTTAGCATGTAATAAATGTTCAATACATATGGAGGCCTGAGAGATAATTCAAATAAATGGAGTGCAGATCTCACTCCCTGGAAAAACACAGTGCCCTGAAAACTTTCAAGTGTACTTCTGAATGCCTCAACATTGCTATGCCTACACAGAACCGTCTGGCCTGGCCTGCTGATCACACTATCATGTAGACAAGTACTAGACTCCTCCTAGTACTACTGGGAAAGATTATATCTATAACCCTGCTGCTGCTGCTGCTGCTGCTGCTGCTGCTGCTGCTGCTGCTGCTGCTGCTGCTGCTGCTGCTAGAGACCATCTATCAAATTTATAGTGCAAAACTGAAGCATCAGCTATTTAAAAATAATGCTGGAGCAAACTGGAAATAATCAAGAATGGTGCTATACCAGACTTAGTTCTGGAGATCAGCAACTCACTATTTGACCCTCTCTGAAGCAGAAACTCACAATAAGCTGCCATCTTTCAGAAACTATACATTCTCAGTTTGTTCTATGAGATCATTTTCTTCTCTACCTTTTAGTTCTTTTTTCTCCACCTTTTTGCCCTTTGATTTCTTTCCTACTTTCTGCTCTAATTTCCAGTCCTTTGATATCCTGGCTCCTCTCCCATGTAAGGATCCTGTTGAGTCAGACTAAGCAGATCTGTTTCCTCTATGCTTCAAACACTGGAGGCCAAGAGGAAAATGTTTTCTTTGGGTGAATGCCAAGTAACTTTGGAGAGTGGGGGAAGAGATTTTAATGACACAGTAAGAAAGAACAATATTTATATTTCATTTAATTGAACTTTTCTTAAGCTCACTACATTTTAGTAAGTGAAAAAAATCAACAAATGAGAACACTGGGAATGAAAGCTCACACATCTCTAGTTACATGCACATGTAGAAAAAAGCAAATGGGGCAAAAGGAAATCAAGTACAGGCACCTGATGGGAAGAATTGCTCCTCTAAAACTGGAAGAGAAGCATCACTTCATCCCATGATTAATACAGAATTTATTCGATATACCCATAAAATTGGCAAGATGTTGAACAAGCTCATTACTAAAAATAAATATCTATCTGTTGAGTCTACTGCAGTGCCTTAAGGAGCAAGATCATTGAATATCACAACCCAATTCAACCTGGAAAAGAAATAATCATGTGGTGAAGAGTTGGCTTAGCTTGGCAGTTAAACCAAACTCTATGGTTGAGCTCGATTCTATGGCACTTCCCCACTTTCAAAGTTCTGATTATTCCACTAGCCATTCTTGAAGTCTTCACTAGTCACCTGTTTTCACTGACACAAAGAAGCCCAAAGTGTGTTTTTGTAACAGACAACAAAAAAATGGCTTTCAGTGTGGATTCATAGCAGCTACACAAGTGGCAATGTATTTGGCAGCAAGAATGGCATCACAAAATTCCTTCCCCAAGATCTACTTTCAACACTGTGTTTTGACCTTCTCATTCCTGATTTTATTATATCTGAGTGTTATTTCAGGTTTTAAATGTTATATGGTATGATATGGTAGGTTATTTTGGAACCTGAGAATGCTCAAAAGTTTTTCCACATAAATTATTGTAATTGCTTCTTCACTTTTCACCATTTTAACTCACAAGAAACTTCATGAAAACATTCAACTTTCAGCTAGAGGGAACACAGGCTCCTGTTTCTGAAGCATTTACAATGTGTGAGGAACTGAGCTAACTACTTTAGATATGATCTCATTTAAACTTCCCAGCAGCTCTGTAAAGTAGGTATTGTTAAATCTGTCTTACTTATGGGTAACCTCAGGCAAGTGACCTGGGTCACATAGTTGGATGAATACTGGAGTGGCAATTTTAATTCATATTGCTTGACATCTCATAGCACTGTCAAGTGACATCACCAGTGCAAGTATCTAACAATAACTGCAAAGACTTAGTATCATCAGATGTATTCATTAGGTTTACTAAAACAGCAAAGAAGCTTGGGAACAAAAATTGTGTGTGCAGGGGCCGGATAGGTGGCACTAGAGGTAAGGCGTCTGCCTTGCAAGCACTAGCCTAGGATGTCCCATATGGTCCCCCAAGCCAGGAGCGATTTCTGAGTGCATAGCCAGTGTGACCCTGAGCATCATAAGGGTGTGGCCCCCCAAAAAAGTCTTTAGGGGCTGGAGAGATAGCATGGAGGTAAGGCATTTACCTTGCATGCAGAAGGTCGTTGGTTTGAATCCCGGCATCCCATATGGTCCCCTGAGTCTGCCAGGAGCGATTTCTGAGCATAGAGCCAGGAGTAACCCCTGAGCGCTGCCGGGTCTGACCCAAAAACAAAACGAACAAAATTGCATGTGCAATATGACAAAGTAACTTTTATCAGTTGGTTGGAAAGCTAGTAAAAGGGAGATTTGGGACATTGGTGGTGGGAACTTTGCACTGGTGAAGGGGGTGTTCTTTACATGACTGAAACCCAATCACAATCATATTTGTAATCAAGATGTTTAAATAAAGAAAAGAAGTTTAAAAAAATAAAATGAATACTTAACTAAAAGAAAAAACAAAAGAGGCAAAGTGCTTTTATTGCATGCAGTTAATCTAGTCCCATTAGGCACCCCCTCATGATCCCCCGACACCACCAGGTGTCCCTCCAAGCACAAAGCCAGGACTAGCCCCAGAGTAGCATCCATGAAGAAAAATTTTAAAGCATAACATACAAAAAATAAAATAACTTATATCATTGTCCTAATAAATCAAAGTGAGCCAAGCATAAAAAGAAACATTTTATTCCCAAGTAAAAGAAAAGCTTCTATAGTGCCTTCGCATAGCTGAGGAGAGAGTGACAGTGAGTTCTATGAATAAAACCACACTGCTCTGGGAAGATGTCTTCAAGGTTTATGGTAGAGAGCCACCCATTGCATATTTTTAGTCCAAGCTAGAAATCTGTTTTTGTTTTATTTTTTTTGTTTTGTTTTATCCTGGATAGGGCATTATTTTTATTTTGAACATGCCCACTAAAATCCTCTGGACTGGAACATCTCAAGAATATTTCTTTTTAGGGTTAAGCATTAACAGGATTTATAGTCTTATTAAAAATCATAAATTGGTCTCTGATCCATATGTATTCAAAAAGGATTTTTTTACTTAGTGTGAAACATCATTCATCATGCCAAGTTTATACTCAAATCCCATGCTTATTTCAAATATCCATTTCCCAAATTCTTTAGATTGATGGGTTCTAGATTCTTCATAGAGAATTTAGGAATCAGTCAGTATAGTGTCTCCATTTGTAATATACAAGAAAACTAAGACTTAATATGTAGTCAGAGCCCCTAGTGTTTTTATCAAATCTATTTTTTCTGAATATATAATTTCCCACATTTCTACACAAAAGTATTGTCCTTTTTCTAGCTAAAATTCTTCTATAGTTTATATTTGTGACATATGGAAGATGGGGAGTGGTTTCTCTTTTAATGTTTGAACATCTCGTCACGTCTATATTTTAAGGTCCTTTTCCTTAATTACATAACTTTTTTTCTTTGTATTGTTTGAGTTTCTTTTTTTGGGGGGTGGAAGTTTGGCCCACACCTAATGGTGCTCAGAGGTTATTCCTGGCTCTATGCTCAAAAATCACTCCTGGCAGACCCGAATATGCATATGGGATGCTGAGGATCGAAACCAAGTTGGCTGCATGCAAGGGGAACATGCTACCACTGTGCTATTGCTCTGGTCCCTTATTGTTTGAGTTTCAGTCATTCAATTCCTGTCACCAATGTCTTCAATTTTCCTCTCACCTCTTCCCTGTCCTCCCTGCCTGCCTCTATGGCAGATATTTTTCTTCTCCCTCTTTTTTTTCTTTCATTCTCCCTCTCTCTTCTTTTTTGACACTGTGGTTGGCACTGTTGCTAAATTGCTAATTAAGAGGTACTCTGTGGCAGATATTTTTCCTCTCTCTATTTTCCTTTTAGACACTGTGGTTTGTAATATTGTTACGGTAAGGGTTTTACATATATCACATTAGCTCCTTCCTATACACAGTTATTTATCCATAGTGATGCTTCCAACTATCATTGTAATAGTGATCTCTTCTTTGCCCAAACTGCACTCCTTTGATCTTTGTGGCAAGCTTTTCTTTTTTGTAGGTAAAAAATATAAAACAAAATCAATTTTATGTGCCGTCTATTTGATCAGGAAGTTAGCACAAAATACTGACGATCATGCTTTGCACACAGAAGGTCAAAAGTTCAATCCCTGGGAACCGGGAGGTGGCGCAGGAGGTAAGGTGTCTGCGGACCACAGTTCGATCCCCGGTTCCCATATGGTCCCCCGTGCCTGCCAGGAGCGACTTCTGAGCGCATAGCCAGGAGTAACCCCTGAGTGTCACTGGGTGTGGACCCCCCCAAAAAAAAAAAAAGTTCAATCCCTGTTCACTTGGTCTCCTGTGGTCTCCAGTGTAGCCAAAAGCTATCCTTGGGGCCAGAGAGATAGCATGGAGGTAAGGTGCTTGCCTTGTATGCAGAAGAAGAGTGGTTTGAATCCGGCATACCATATGGTCCTCTGAGCCTGCCAGGTGCCATTTCTGAGCATAGAGCCAGGAGTAACCCCTGAGCGCTGGCTGAATGTGACCCAAAAACCAAAAAAAAATTAGATAGATAGATAGATAGATAGATAGATAGATAGATAGATAGATAGATAGATAGATAGATAGATAGATAGATAAAAGAGTGATCCTTGAACATCATTCTTGGAGAAATGCCTGAGCATTCCTGGTTATGACCCTAAAACAAAAACAAAAAC
>PVKC010005320.1:0-13005 GCA_004027635.1 Crocidura indochinensis | reverse complement strand
CCTGAGCGCTGGCTGAATGTGACCCAAAAACCAAAAAAAAATTAGATAGATAGATAGATAGATAGATAGATAGATAGATAGATAGATAGATAGATAGATAGATAGATAGATAGATAGATAAAAGAGTGATCCTTGAACATCATTCTTGGAGAAATGCCTGAGCATTCCTGGTTATGACCCTAAAACAAAAACAAAAACAATAACAGTGTATTTCCAGGTATAGAATAATAATGAATTTCCTCACTCCTTTGCTCTCTTAGTACATTGTTCACTTTAAAGTAGATATTACAAAATCAAAAGATTTACTGTGCAAATAAGTAAAACATGCATAGTTAATGATCCATAAATATGATCCTTGAATGTCTGTTCTCGCAATACATTTGCAAAACTTCCCTATCTTGTGTGTTAAATTTGCAAGGACCTGAGATTCAATCTTGTACACCTGGGAATGGTGTTGACAGCAATCAAAGCTTAAACAGAGGGCACAAAAGAATCTGATATGTGCCTTCTTTCTTGATCTGAACCAGCTGGGCCTTTACACACACATAGAGGTCAGAGAGTTCCCAGTTTATGGTGTGAGTGTGTTAGTACCATGCAAAAACAAAAAGAAGAATCAGGAAATGTGACTGTTGAGTCTACAAGTGATCCTTCAGTGAGGGATTCATGTGAGTCAAACCACATCACTCATATTAGCAAAAACTCATCAATAAATCACAGTCTCAGGGCCTGCAAGGTGGCGCTAGAGGTAAGGTATCTGCCTTGCAAGCGCTATCCAAGGAAGGACCGTGGTTCGATCCCTCGGCGTCCCATATAGTCCCCCCAAGCCAGGGGCAATTTCTGAGCGCTTAGCCAGGAGTAACCCCTGAGCATCAAAGGGTGTGGCCCGAAAAACCAAAAATAAAAATAAAAAAAAAACATAGTCTCCATCAATCAGGTATGGGCAACTTATAGGGAAGATTACTACAAAGCGGTAAAAGTTTTTGAGCAAAATGATTACAGTATGCTCAAATTTGGTTTTTAAGAGTGAACAAAGCAAAAAGCCAATAGCAATTTTCTCAGGACTGCACACAATTATTTCAACCCAGCAAAAGCTGTGTAAAGAAGTAATAATGATCTCTGTTTATACCTTGCAGTATCATCCCTTTTTTGCAGCATCTTGAACAACAGACCTACTGAGACTCTTTATCCTCACCTGCAAAATGGGAGAATTATACCTTGATGTTGTGAGATATCATGATTCCTAATCATTGGTATTGTCAACCTTAAAGAGCCACACCAGAGCTACAGTAAATGAATTCATCCATACAAATGAAGACTCGATGCATATTGTGTCCCCATCCTGTTCCAGGGATTGGTTAACAACAAATGTTTTGTTTATTTCTTTGAAGGGCATCACACCCAGCAGTACTCAAGGTGTTACTTCAGTGTGAAGCTTGACAGTTATTTACTCCTGGTGGTCCTCCAGGGACCATATGGTAGTGAGGATTCACCCAGGCTTTCTATATGCAAAGTCTATGCATTGGCTTACTGAGCTATTTCCTTGACCCTATTTCAAAAACCCTTTAAGCCCATCATATATTTACTATTCTGAACAGAGCAAATACTACGCTGTGGCTACATTTTATGAATGAGGGATAATTTCCCACATCTATAAAGAGAAATAGTCAAGTCTCTAACCAAGTACTCTTCTAATCAATCTTAAGCCCAATATTCACCAGTAAGAGACTACTATTTATCCTGAGAATGAGCCAAGAAGACAAAATGTTCTCAACAAGCATTACTGTCTTTCCCTCTAATTCACTTCACCCCATACAACCTACTTCCCATGTACTCAGAGGGGGGAACCTAAGTTTCTCAGATGTCCAAAATCAGACAGGGATTGCTAAGATTTAGATAAATTGCTCTGGACTCAGGATAAATCATTCCAGAGTATTCTCAAGCTTTGCTCTGGGCACTGAGCCTAATCATTATTTTGTAACTGATTTACACCACCCAGAAGTAGACTTACAAAGTACCCGACTGGCCAACCAGAAAATTAAATAAGAAACTCATCAGGCCTTGAAGTCTTATTTTCAAATGCCAAACAATTTATAATAAAGTGTCACTCTTTCAAAATAGAAATAGGTGTCTTCCAGTGTTTAAGACTTTGCAGCATCAAACAATTATTTATTTATTTATTTTGGGTTTTTTTGGGGGGGTCACACCTGGCAGCACTCAGGGGTTACTCCTGGCTCTACACTTAGAAATCGTCCCAGCAGGCTCCGGGGACCATATGGGATGCCAGGATTTGAACCACCGTCCTTCTGCATGCAAGGCAAACGCTTTATCGCTGTGCTATCTCTCCAGCCCCAGCATCACACATTTATAACAGTTAGAAACAGTTTGAAGTTCTAGTACCTACTCTATCATTCTGTCATGTGATCCTAAACAAGCTTATTTGTGGGTAGAGAAAGGTGCCTTCCAAAAAGCAGAGAAACCGATACTCTTGCCCACTCTTGCCCAGATAGTTCGGCATTTTGCCGAGTGGTGCAGCACTGCTGCTAGGTCCAGTGGTGCTGGGCTCACCAGGATCGTGCAAACAAGTTTTTGAGAACCACGAGGCCATGCAGTGCCAAGGATCAATACAGACCTTGCTAATTCAAGACACACTTACTAGAGGCCAGAGCAATAGCAAAGTGGGTAGGGCATTTGCCTAGCATGTGTCCAACCCGGGTTCTATCCTCAGCATCCCATACGGTCCCCCAGGTCTGCCAAGAGTAACTAAGCCTTGAGCATAGCTGGCCCGCAGATCAACTCAGAACCTGGCACACGCAAGACACAATCTCCAGCCTTTTGAGCTATATTCCCAGGCCCTACGAAAACCTTTCTTTTTGTCATTTCTTTTTCTCTTTTTTTCTAGGCACTATAATTTAAAATACTGTCAATGATAGGGTTTTAGGCATGCAAGTTACATCTGATATCATGCCCTCACCAGAGTGTCCTGCACACCCTCAACCTATCGCTCCTCTTCCTTCCCCTACCACAATGAGCACAGTTCCTTTTTCCAGTTCTCAGTGTGTTGCCTTTACTCAGTAGTTATTGCTCTAATGTGTTTTTCTTCTATCCCACACATAAGAGATCACCTGTACACATCCTTCTCCTGAATCACTGCACACCATATAATGCTTTCCAAATTCATCTACAAAGAAAATTGCATGATTTCATTTTTCTTTCATCTGATTAGTATTCCACTGGGTATATGCACCATAGTTTTTTTTTTTAATCGAGTCATCTAAACTTGAAATTTTGATATTTTTCCCCAGGTTTTGACTATTGTGAATAGTGCTGCTATCAATATAGAAGCAGAAAAGTATGTTCTGAATATATTTGGTAGAGGAGGGCTTGGTGTAGGCTTGAATTATTGGATCATAAGTAAGTTCAATTCTTAGTGTTTGGAGATGTGTCCATATTGTTTTCCCAAAAGATGGAGCCTGAGGAAGTTTCTTAGCTTCTCTGTGCTATAGTTGCCTCATTTGTAACAGGGACCAATTAAAGCCCTATGGATTAAGTAAATTATAAAAAATAATTAAGATATCATCTGACACAATTTATCACAGTATCACTTTTTAATATAATTATTTTTCTATTATGTTCTATCTGTGTTTAATACTGATACTTTATGTGCTTAGAATAACTTAGCTGAGGATTTTTTTCTTTTAGGAAACTGGCTTTCTTTTTCCACTCAATGTCACTTCGCCCTAATGAAGTTCATCCCCACAATCCGATATTTCCTTTAAAAGCACAGTAAAAATAAAAAAAGCAAAGCAAGTTACATTCAATTGCCATGTGCAAGTAAAACTCTCTACATACTCCTAAGAGTGAAGCAATGTAAAAGTTAGAGTTCTCTGACAATATTCACTCAGAATCAATGACTCTGACATGGACCAGAGGCTCAATACTGCCTCCTGAGTTCTCTGTGAGCTGTGACATTCCATAAATTCCCTTTTTCACCTTTGGTTTCTTGTCTCAAAATGTGCCTCTGGATACCAGATGACCCCCCTGTCTTGTCAAAGAGATTTTACACTTGTACTTGTCTCAGAACCAGGCCATTGAGACTTGAGAACAAATAAAAAGGTCCTCAAATGCCTGTGTAGAGACAGATTGCTGGGCCTCATCCCTGAGTCACATTTCTTGCTATTAATCAATTTTCTCTCCAAAGAAATGTATCAGTAGATTTGAGGAAGTTTGTCCATATCTGTTCTGACCAATGTTACAGTGATGTTGACATTATTGTCAGAGATCATGTTTTGCAAACCAGTATCAGGACATTTCTCTCTCTTTCAAACCGATTATCTCTCAGCTAAACTGAGGTCAATCCTCAGTATCCCATATGATCCCCTGAACCTACCATAAGTGATTCCTGAGTGTAAAACCAGGAAGTAACCCCTGAGCACTGCTGGGTATTGCCCCCCAAACAAAACACAACACTTTCTCTTCCCCAAGGACCTGCTTACTGGATAGGGCTTCGTGCATTGCCATTTAATTATGAGGAGAAGCAGGAGGATGCTCCACATCCTGACTTCAATGCAGGATATGCAGATTCAAGGATCTTTGATATGGAAACATGATACCAACAACAGAGACTGTGTAAAAAAATAAAAGTGTGTTGGCACTACAATGTATTGGATTGGACTCTCTAGCTTGCCTGGAGCCTAGAGTTGGTCTTATGCTAGGAAACTTCAGGGATAGGATCTCTTTGTATTAGGCCAAGGTTATTTCTTTCCATGCCCCTCATATTTTGGTGGACCTATGCAAACAACAATTGCCACTCTAACACCGTTTTTTACTGTGCTCCTTTGACTCTAATCCTTACAAAAAAGCCCACTTAAATTTTTAAGGTTAACTTAAACTAATATGCATGTACATGGAAATGTTAAAAAATAGTATGCCTCTAATGTTTAAGGAGTTACATAAGTTTTATGGCTTTAGATAGCTTTGTGTGCTGTTAAGAAACATTATAATATACTCTGGGGACTTGAAAAAAAAAGTAAATGTATATGGATTCTGTTTTATTTATCTTAATTTTCGTTGGCCGAAAGTTCAAAGTTAACATATCAGCAAGGGGACTTCTTCTGAGAATTATGTTATGAGTGATTGTCCTTCCACTGTAACCTTACCTTGTCCTCTTGTTTGCATCTTTGTTCTCATAATTAAAAATAAAAAAATATTAAAAAAAGTTTTCTTAATCAGGGAAATGTCACTGCTTTAAGAGATCACCTATCTGGTGTAGCAATTACATGGAACCTTTATTAGTGCTTTTCACTGAGTCCAATTCTTATTTCAAGACATAATTAAAACAGCTTAAAAAATGAAAAAAAAAACAGGAAGTAACCCCTGAGTACTGCTGGGTATTGCCCCCCAAACAAAACACAACACGTTCTTTTCCCCAAATCCCATAAATCAGCTACACACACACAACCAACAAAGAAAATAAAAGATTTTGTTCATGTCAAGTTTTTTTTTCCAAGAAAAAGCAACAATAATAACAGGAACAGAAATAACTTAAAGGGCTAGAACATAAGTTTTGAGTGTGGGAGCCCCAAGCTTAATTCCCAGAACGTATGGTCTCCTAAGCAGCACAAGAAATGACACATAATCAGGACCAGAAGACCCTGAACATCACAGGGTATGACCCAAAACCAAAAACTCAAAGAAAAAAGTTGAGAAGAAAAATGTCATTCAGTCTCAAACCAAACCTTGACAAAAACAGCTTAACTCATTCTCACTGTTGCCCGCATTCCAAACACCCAGCTGATTTCCTTCTGCTCAGTTTCTGCCTGTCTTTGGATACATGAAGCAGGATTCTGCATCAGCTCCTGCATCTCCAGTCCTGCCTGTTCACATGTACATATTTGTGTTTTTCTTTCTCCCCCATTAAACTACAAATTCCTTGAATGTCTCTCTCTAAGACATCTCATCACCTGAGAAGCACAACATAGGTATTGGATAAATCCAGTTGACTGATAAAATATTGATTATTTTCTTGTAACTGGAAAGCAAAAGGAAAAAGCAGACTATTTTGTGAGAACTTCAACTTTGCATCAGAGACCAAAGTGTGTTTATTTTGGCAGCATTAATATAGCCAAAAGATGACTTTCACTCACATATAAATATATGAAATGTTGCCAATGAGCATTTTCATGAGCTTTGATGCCATTCTCAGAAATACCATCTGTGCATCTTCTTTCCACATATTTATCAAAATGAGTTTATTTAACATAACGAAGTGTGTTGCCTTCATACAGAAAATGACAAGTAATTCAAGTTTTAAAATATTAGTATCACTGGAATCAACATTTAGTTGATTCCATTATAGAATCTCAGGGCCATCCTAAGAATATTTTATAAGAGTAAATAATTAACTCCAAATTACAATTATACGTTGACTTACAAAGAACATAAACCTAAGTCACAAAGGATGAGATCATTATTAGTTTTATCTATTGAACAGCTAAGAGAGGAACTGTTCCCAGTTAAGTTCACAGTATATTATTCATCTTTCCCAAATAAGCAAACTCTACTAGGGAGCCAATCACAAAGCATAGCTTTCATCTCAGCATCCCCTGGGATCTAAGATATACATTAACCATGACACTGGCGTTCAAATATTTACCCAATTCTGTGAAAGAAGTCAGTGTTATCTAGGCACTATTGATGTTGCAAAACTGTCGGCTATTAAGATTCCTTTTTTTCTTCCTTTCCTTTCTTTTCTTTATTTTTAAGAATTTAATGCTGCCTATATCTAACCTTATTCTGATCATTTCCTTTTCTGGTCACTACATTAAGAATGTTGCAAGTACATTTTCAACATTTGTTTTCTTTTAGCTTAAGTTTTGCTAAAGTTCAATCTGGAAGCAATAATGAGTTCAAGTGAGAACAAGTATAGACTGTTTCTGAGCTTTTGTACAAGTCACTCATGCTATTATTAATTTCATAATAAGAAGTGGTGACATCGAGATTGATTTCTTTTCCCAGTGTTGTTTTTAAAACACTTGTTAAATGTGACTTTTGATATGTAGTCATGCATTTGACCTAGTCTTTCTAATACCTCCCACATAATTACAGGCAGCACACTTCTTGCTACTAATTAATCTTTTCCCCAAAATAAATTAGGAATATAGAGAATAAAAGATACTACTTTCTCTATATAGGTTAAAATCATATTTTTCTGTCACAAACAGACTTCAAACTAGTTAGAACTTTATAAAAAAATTTAACTGACTTTTAATTAGGATATAATTGGCATAGCACACTATATACATTGTGTTTATTTGTTACATTTAAGTGTTGCAATATTATTATCTCTGTGTTTTTATTATTAGCTAAAACCTCTATTTTTTTTTTTTTTGGTTTTTGGGTCACACCCGGCAGTGCTCAGGGGTTACTCCTGGATCCATGCTCAGAAATTGCTCCTGGCAGGCACAGGGAACCATATGGGGCACCGGGATTCGAACTGATGACCTTTTGCATGAAAGGTAAACGTCTTACCTCCATGCTATCTCCTGGGCCCCAACTAAAACCTCTATTACATCAATTCATAATTACCATTTCTCTTTATTGTGAGAATATTTAAGTTCTCTTAGCAACAGTAAAGTTTATCATTCAATATACACATAGAATATATGCAGCTGCAAGAAGATGTGAAATTATACAGTACTCTGCAATGTGGATAAAATGAGTTGATGCCATGTTAAGCAAAACAAGTCAGAGTGAAAAAAAACTATAGGATGATTTGTTCACCTGAAAAATGTAGAGAGACAAAAATAAGGGAATACATAGTATCAAACAAAAGCAGACTTTTGACCTCTAATTTCAAAATTTATTACAAATTTGGGAGGATGAAGATGGAACCAGAGATGACATAGGACAATAGTGGAGGGTTATGGCACTTTGGTGGTGCTGGTATATGGTAACTGTACACATCAGTACTATAAACTTAAATATCTAAACTATAATATTATTAAATATAATTATAGCCCTGTGCATTACATCTCCAGAATCAACAATTCCAACTCTGTCCCTTAACAAGGCCCTCCACCCTTGGAATTCATCTTTCTTCTGTTGTACTATTTCTGATTTTGTGTGTTTTGGTTTTGGGGAAAAGATTTTTAAAGGTTCTGTCCTTTTTGTTTCCCCTTTGGTATCAAAAATAAATATCTGGCAATGCTCAGGGCTTATGCCTAGATCTGTGCTTAGGGATCACTCCTAGCTCAGAGGAACATATGTGGTGCTAAAGATTGAACTCAGGTCAGCTGAGTACAAGACAAGCACCCTCTCCACAGTACTTGTCTCTCCATTCCTAAACTTTGTTTTTACAAGATTAGCTTTTTGATATTTCATATATGTGACTCACATAGAACTCATATTTCTTCTTTCTTCTTCTTTCTTTCTTTCTTTCTTCCTTCCTTCCTTCCTTTCTATCTTTCTTTCTTATTCTTTCTTCCTTTCCTCCCTTCCTTCTTTCCTTTTTCCTTTCTTTCTTCTTTGAATTAAAAATGAATTTTATTCAGGAATTCTGAGGAAGATGAGAGAGTAATGTGAAGTAAAGAAAAAATGACATGTTTCATCAAAGGTTGAGTACACCCTCATCTAGTACACATCCCAGCATGAAAGCAGGAAAGTAAGAAAGTCCAGATGTCAAGTGGGGAGATGTGGGAAATATGCTCAAGCACTGTGTATCCTGGCAACATAAGTGTCTTGTACTTGTCATTTTCTGTTTAAATCAACCTTTTAGTTCATTAAAACAATTGCAAAACCAAAAAGGTAGATATTTTACTTAAAAAAATTCCAAGGAGAGTCAAGAATATCAAAACAAAGGAATTTAAATTAGAAAAGAGGAAGTCAAACTATCTCTATTTGCAGATGACACAGTGATATATACATTGAAGATCCAAAGTGGACAGCTACAAAGTTAATACAAAAAATTGGCTGCATTTCTTTATACAAATAATAAGTCAGAAGAGAAAGAGATCATATTGTCTAGCCATTTAAAATAGCATCAAAATCATCAAATACCTAAGAATCAACTTAACAAAAAAGGTGAGAAACCTATCTGATGAAAACTATGGGAAATAAATTGAAGAAGAGCTAAGGAAATGGAAAAACTTTCTGTGCTAATGGATTAGAAGAATCAATGTTATCAAAGTGACCATGTTGGGGCTGAGAGCTCAGTAGTAGAGTGTTTGCCTTGTATGAGACTACCTGGGCCAGGACGGATTTGGGTTCAATTCCCAGCATTACATATGGTCTCAGAGCCTGCCAGGAGAGATTTCTGAGTTCAGGGCAAGGAGTAACTCTGAGTGTCACCAGATATGGTGAAAAAAAAAAAAGACCATGTTACTCAATAGATTCAATGCAACCTTATCCAAATTCAGAGAGCATTCTTCAAGGACTTAGAAGTTTGAGTGGAACCATAAAAAAGCCTTGGATAGCCAAAACCATAATGAACAACAAGAAACTGAAGGCTTTTCATTACCTAACTTGAAGCTATCTGCAAAGCCATAGTAATCAGAACTGCATGGTATTAGAACAAGAATAGACTTTTAGACCAATGGGTCAGAATAGAATATTCATTGACAAACCTCCAAATTAGTCTTTGACAATGGAGCCAAGAACATGAAATGAATAAAGACAGATTATTCAACAAATGGTGTTGGGACAATTCAATAACCACATGTAGAAAATTAATGCTGAATCCATATATCACCTAACAGAAAAGTCAATTCAAAGTTTATCCAAGATCTTGAAATAAGACCTGAATCTATAAAGTACATTGAAAAAAACATAGACAAAATACTATATTCCTGGAACCTCAAAGGATTCTTTAACAACGTGATGCCAATGGCAAAAGTTATAGAAACAAATTAGAAAAAAATAGGTCTATATCAAACTAAAAAGTTTCTGTATAGCAAAAGAAGCACAAGTCAAAACTAAAGACAGCTTTCTTAGTGGAAGAAAATATTTTTTATTCAACACATCAGAATACATGTTGATTTATCTAGGATACACAAAGTTCTCACAAACGTTAACCCTGCAAAATCTAAGAACCGCCATTAAAAATCAAAAGAAAGAAACAATGAATAGAAGCCTCTCTGAGGAGTATCAACAACAGATGGCCAACATTATCAGTTATCATTAGGGAAATCCAAATCAAGACAACAATGAGATATCATCTTGCACCAGTGAGGGCAGCACGTATCAAAAATATTGAGAACAACTTGTGTTGGCAGGGATGTGATGAAAAAGGAACTTTAATCCACTGTTGGTGGGAATGCTTCCTGATCTAGCCCATTAGAAAACATTATGGAGGGTTCTCAGTAAACACAGAATTAATCTGCCATATGACCATCAATCTGTTATTATATTCTGATATTATATTAAATGACATAAACCAGAAAATAACTACAAAACAAAATCACTTATATGTGGTATTCAGAATAACTGCATGAAAATATATAATTGGGAAACCTAGGGCTCTTCACTTCCATTATTGCCATTATTAGCCCCAGAATATAGTGAGGAGAAAAAATAAATTGAGGGGAGGAGGACAAAGACGTATATAAAATGACATGAGACAGGATCTAAGGGGTCGCAGGTGCATTGGTGTTGTTAAGAAATGACAGAACTAAATATCCAAGCCAGAGTTAACAATAATTAAATTGTGAGGCCAAAACTCTAAAAACCAAAGTTAAAACGGTACTTGTTATGATGGCAGGTCTAGGGTTGTGGGGGAGAATGGTGTGTGGTATTGGATGGGCACTGGGTGGTTAATACTGGTGGTTGGATTGGTGCTGAAACATTGACTATATGTCTAAAACCCAACTATAAATAACTTTGTAAATCATAACGATTTAAATACAGAAATTTAAATCAAAAAAGTCCTGATTATTCACTACTATTCCAGCAACAGAGTTAATGCAACCTCAAAGAAAACCAGTATCTGGATCAATTATAAGATGAGACTTGAGACTAATTCAACCACTGCCAGAAATTGCAGATAATAGGCAAGTAATAGTCAACACAAATCCAGACTCCACAAAAGTTAAAAAATATTAAAGGGAGGAAAGCGACCAAAAAGTTGTGTGACAACTTCCAAGATTATTTGTGCTTTACAGTCTTTTCCAAATAATTCTGAGTTCTCAAGCCACTAGGTAATTCTAAACTTTACAGTTAGTAAAATATTGGTATCAATGGGACAATAAATAATGTGTTTAAAATAATAAATACATATTTTTAAAAGATCATTAATATTAGATAGAGAAAATAATTTATTTTAATGTCACTTTATATGTATTATTTATTATATATTACCTAGATCTTACATCCTTAAAAATATATATAATTGGAAGTGGGATGGAGAGATAGTATAGTGGAGAAGGCACTTGACTTGCACATGGCTGACCCAGGTTCAATCCTCATTATGGTATCCTGAACTCTGCCAGAGATGATCCTTGAGCACTGAGCCAGGAATATGTCCTCAACACATGGGGTGTGTCTCCCCCCCCAGAAAACCTATAATTTATACATTTTCTAAAATTTCACTTAAAAGAACCCAATAAGTGATATTACAGGGGTTAAGGTGAATGTCAGCATGAATTGTACTCGGGTTCTATCCCAGAAATCTCTGCATCCCACTGTGCTAGAGGATCCTCCCCTTAGCTCCACTGGACCTTGCCAGAAAGGTCTCCTGATCATCCCAATGGGGGCTCAAGTAATCCCTGCCACTGCTGGACACCAGCTTGGCACTGGATCACCAACCTTGTGGGCTAATAATGGCAGCAAGGAGCCCTAAGTTGCCCAATCATGGTCAAGTCTTGCTTCAGAGATCAAAACATCCATTAACTAACTGTTTTTAAGGGGGTTCAGGGAAATAGTTCATTGATCAAATGATCGAGAGATCTAAGCTCAAACACGAAACCACATAGTCCTGCAAGCACTGCTGAGTATTACTCTGGAGGCAACCCAAGTTCTGTTAAGGTGGTATTTATGATTGCAGGCACAGTAGCAGTGAAGCAGCACCAGATCCTCAGACCTAAGCACTGAAGGAACTGGTCAAGTATGCCCAAGAATGCCGTGGTTTCCCTGAGCACTTCTTGAGACAGACAGAGAATGCTTGCAACTTAGCATGTCTGCAACTGGGAATTGACTCACTTGCCATAAATTAAGAATCATATACCGATAGTTGACTTCTCCTGTAATTGGAGGTGTTTTTTAGATCGAATCTTCCAGAGTTTTTTTGTGTGTGTATGTTTTGCCTATTTGCTTTTGCATAACCCACATGTTCTAGTTTTGTTTGTTTTCACTCAGTTGTTTCCTACAATGAAATTAATTTGACAACATCTAAAATCTTTATAATTTCTCAAAAACATCATTTTATCCGTCAGTAAACTTGCAGAATAACACTGGCTTTAATATTTCTAAGGACTTATGAATTCATATTCCTTCAAACTGCTTTTATGAAAGCATGCCTCAAAGAATGTTTGGATTCTATAATCTTGTTCTCAGCTGTTTCAAAAGTACCATGGAGTGTGTGGGTAAAAAGGTATCATTTGGCAAGATGGTAGATGACTTAGGACCTTTGAAATCAAGCTTGGGTCCAAGTTCTTCCTTTATATATCATTCAACATATGGCAAGTGAAATTGTACTCAACTCTTCTGTCTGTAAAATAGAATAGCAATCTCATTTGTAAACATTTAAGATAGCACAAGTAAATCACATTGATGCAAGTTGGTTTTAGTAACTCCTAATGATAGTGATAATCTCTTGTTCTGGTTGTTCATTTTTTTTTTTTTTGGTTTTTGGGCCACACCCAGTGACCCTCAGGGGTTACTCCTGGCTATTCGCTCAGAAGTCACTCCTGGCAGGCCCGGGGACCATATGGGGAACCGGGGGATCGAATCGCGGTCCGTCCTAGGTTAGCACAGGCAAGGCAGGCACCTTACCTCCAGCGCCACCACCCAGCCCCC
>PVKC010005319.1:0-33450 GCA_004027635.1 Crocidura indochinensis | reverse complement strand
AAAAAAAAAAAAAAAAAAAAAAAAAAAAAAAAAAAGAAAAATGAAGATAAATTTCAATTTATCAATACAAAAATATTTGTGTATAACCAGAAGTTATTGAGAGTGACTGTGGAGTTCATACAGTAGATAAGATGTTTGCCTTGCATGGTAAACACCCAAGATTTGAACACTGGTATCCTATGTTGTCCTATAAGTCATGCCAAAAGTTATCCCAAGTGATTCATAAACATAGGGTCAATAGTAAGCCCTGAGCACTGTTTAGTGTTCTCCCCCCAAATATCCCCCAAATATCAAAACAAAATATGGCATCAAGAGAGTGAAAAAAATTTCTGCAGAATGGACAAATGATATCTATCATATATATTAAGAAACATAAAAGGTCACAAATGATTTTTAATTAACAATTAAAAAGGATAAATATCTGTATATTTATTTTTCCAAAGAAAATATGCAGATGACCAATAAACATAAAAAGAAATTCAGCACCACAGCAGATATGGAAAACACAAATTATAATTCTAGCCAAATTCATACTCACTAGGAATATAATATTGAGGGACAGTCATCACAATTGTTGACAAGAATGTGGAGAAATTTGGACCCACAAATATGACTGATTAAAATAAAAAAGTGTTGCCACTTTGTGGTATTTCACCCTTCCCTTACTCTCAATTAAACAAAATATTAAACAGAACTATTACCCAGCAATTCTACTTCCAGGAATATACCAAAAAATATAATACACATATTTACACGAAGACTTACAGAAAAGCACACGTAAGATCATAACAACCAGCAAATATTACTCATAGCCAAAATATAGAAGCAACTCAAGTAATCTCATGATTAATGGATAAACAAATGTGGTATATTTATATAATGGATGATATTTTATAGATTAAATGAATTAAATATTGATATTTTCTGCAATAAGGATGAATCTTGAAAGCACTGTGTAAAATGAAAAGAACCTTATACAAAGGAAAACATAGTGAATGATTTATTTGAAATGTCAAAATAGTAAAAAAAAAGTCAAAATTACCCCACTGACTAGCATTAAATGAATTGATTATTAACTAGAAATGCAGAAGGAAAATAGTAAGAAATGGGGGGAGATTGCTTATTTTGGGATTTTACTATACAATTAATTGTTGCAAGACTAAGTGAATATAATAAAACCATTAAATTTTATACTTTAAATGAGTGAATTTTAAGTTAATTATATTTATAGATCTATCATATTATCCATATCATGTAATCAATTAAAGAAAAAAAGACCAATATAAAATGATGTGATCTCTCTACTCGTGTTTCCATTGCTATATCAACTTTCTCTCCCTCTCACTCACTCTCTCTTACTTTCTCTTTTTCTCAAAGAATTCTTTGATATCTAAATAATGTAATGTCATACATATCTGAGTCCTTCTTGTTTAGTCCTTAATGATCATATTAGCCCCAAAGATTGGGGCCCGGGACATAGCATGGAGGTAAGGCGTTTGCCTTTCATGTAAAAGGTCATTGGTTCGAATCCCGGTGGCCCCTATAGTCCCCCGTGCCTGCCAGGAGCAATTTCTGAGCATGGAGCCCCAAAGATTTCATGTATTTATCTGACTAATTTAGTTTCTTGTATTTATCAGCCTATTGAAGATAGCACTACTGCCGCACTGCCTCATATAGATATTAGAAATCATGCAGAGAAAGTAGTTTGACAAGCATAATATTTTTGTATTATAAAGTGTGCCTCTTCTTTTGGCTGCCCCTCATGCTATGCACAGATTCAAAGAGAAACTCTGGGATAGACAGCTCAAAGTGCTTGTTTTGCAGGCATGGGGTCCTATATTGGATCCCTGGTAATGTATAACACTGAGAAGCATTTCATCAGCAGGTCTGAGTATCATGGGACAGTTAGTACATGGATATGAGCATTGATAATGGGGCCATTTTCCAAGAAAAAAAAAAGAATATCGCAATCATTCATATATTAATCCTAAATAACATATGATGATTGCAGAAAGCTCGTATTAAAATGATCTCACAGAACAGCATAAACTATATTTCAAAGAAATTAAAAAGACTACAATATGAAAAAAGCTGTAATACACAATCTTAAGAAGATAATCCATTTCGGGGTCCGGGAGATAGCATGGAGGTAAGGTGTTTGCCTTTCATGCAAAAGGTCATAAGTTCTAATCCCGGTGCCCCATATGGTCCCCGTGCCTGCCAGGAGCAATTTCTGAGCATGGAGCCAGGAGTAACCCTGAGCACTGCCGGGTGTGACCCAAAAACCAAAAAAAAAAAAAAAAAAAAAAAGAAGATAATCCTTTTCTAGGATTGCTTTTGATTGCTTTTGTTTCATTCATAGTTTTACTGATGAGAAGATGATTAAAAATACCTGATTAAAATTTTTTTTGCATTGCAAAGACTAGAGAATTGAAATATTATTTTCTTTTACTGCAATATTTAGATCCACATCAGTATTGAGCTTTCAATTAATTGTTGCATATAATTATATAATTTCTCAATCACTTCTTAGATATCACATATTCTAGAGTACAGGTGGGGTGGGGTAGGGAGGAGGGAGATTTGGGACATTGGTGGTGGGAATGTTGCACCGGAGAAGGGGGGTGTTCTTTACATGACTGAAAGCCATCTACAATCATATTTGTAATCAAAGTGTTTAAATAAAGATATTAATATAAAAAAGAAATCCCATATCTGCTTGTTAGGGGAATGTGTCTAGAACAGACTGATGTGGACTGCTCAGGATGTCTTACTGATTTGTAGTTTAGATGAACCAACACATATAATGTATTATTATTTGGAAGAAAATCACTGAAAACCAGCAACAGTTTCTACTCAATTTAAAACACCTTTGGGAGGACAACTTCTCAGTAAATAACGCTTATATCTCAGCAAACAATTTATTATGAATGCTCTGGATACAGACAATGGATATGTTTTCTGTACACATATTGCTAAGTCTCTTGAAGTTAATAAAGAAAAATGTCTAACACAGATTTACAGGGGATTTTAGTTTTAGAAAGAAAGGCAAGCCCATAAGAGTTAGAACAATATCAATATCCATAGGTCTGGTGGAAAACAAATGTCTGAGCAAAGAATTAGAATTTGGGGACATAAATCATGTTGTAATAAAATACAGTATTTGCAAACTTATTCAGAATTAATAATATTCTCCAAACTCAGTATCAAAGTTAAATAAACACTTTAAATGAATGACTTTGGTGATATAGGAAATGCAATTATAGTCTCAGAGTGCAAACATACAAGCACTGATTTGGGGAGAAATGTATCATCATATTTAAATGGTGGAATAAAAATTTAATTACTTAATTAATTTGTTTTCTGGGTCTTATTCAGCTATGTTCAGAAGTTCTTCCTGGTTCTACATTCAGGATTTATTTCTGGTAATGCTCAGGGGACAGACTATATGGGATTCTGGGTATCAGACCTGGGTTGGCCATTTGCAAGGTAAGACCTACCCTTTATACTATCTATTCTACCTTTAGGATTACATTTTAATAGGGATATTTTGCTTAAAGATTTAATCCTCTCTGAAATAAAATTTTATTGATTTTTTTATTACATATGCTATATGACTGGAATATGTTTAATATAACTCTATGTCATGTGTGTATGAAACATGTGTATATATTGCATATAAATATGCACTGTCTCGTATATGATATTTACAGTGTATACTTTATGTATGCATGACTCCTACTAAATTCATGTTTTTAGTTTTTTAAAAATCTCTATGGTAAATGTACTCAATATTAATAATCCTAAAAATCTATCTAAAGCAATTATCAAAATAAAACTTGGATCGATAACTAAGCAACTTCATATAATATTTTAAAAATAAAATACAAAGTAGGGCATTGCCACAAAGAAGAATAAAAATTCCTGGGGCCGGGCAGTGGAGCTGGAGGTAAGGTGCCTGCCTTACCGCGCTAGCCTTGGACGGACTGCGGTTCGATCCCCCGTGCCCCATATGGTCCCCCAGGCCAGGGGCGACTTCTGAGCGCATAGCCAGGAGTAACCCCTGAGCATCACTGGGTGTGGCCCAAAAACCAAAAAAAAAAATTCCTTGGTATATGGTCGATGCTTATTTTGTGTTTCATTTGGTGATTTTTTAAATATAATTTTTATTTTATCACAGTGGTTTACATATTGTTGACAATAATATTTTAGTACATGTTAACATAAAATCAGGGGAATTCCCATCACCGAATTGTCCTCCCTCCTCCTCCGTTCCGTCTTACCTCCCAAATCCTCCTCCCTCACCCCTCGGGGGCTGCCAGGATAAGCGGTCCCCTCTGTGCCTAGCTAACTACTTAGTGGTCCTACACCTGTTTGGTCTTGGTACTTCCCTTATCCCCACACACCCAATTGGGATGCGGGACTAGTTAGTTTAAGTTACGTAGTTTTATTTGAAGAAGAGAAAAGTAATAACCTGGAGAAGAGAAAGAAAAAAAAAGTCAAATACTCCGGAAATGGGCGGAGTCCTTCTAGAGATTTTCATCCTTGGTTTGAGAGATGTAGGGGAAAAAGAAGGTGAAGCACCACAACAGTACATAAAGCACTGTCAACGTATCCAATGAGCATTCAAAAAAAGGGGTGGGGGTGGGTGGGGAGAGTAGGCACCATATAAAAGCCCTGGTATTGAGATAAAAAAAAATGTGGCAGAGCACATAAGAAAAGAAAACAAGAGGGGCCCGGGAGATAGCATGGAGGTAAGGCGTTTGCCTTTCATGCAAAAGGTCATCGGTTCGAATCCCGGTGCCCATATAGTCCCCCGTGCCTGCCAGGAGCAATTTCTGAGCATGGAGCCAGGAGTAACCCCTGAGCACTGCCGGGTATGACCCCCCCCCAAAAAAAAACCAAGAAAATAAATAAATATAAATGGAGATATCCACTTCAATAGCCAAACTACCACAATGAAGTCAACAAAAAATATAGATTATCTGTAAATAATACTAATGAAAAAATGTTTTGTGCTTTTCTTTTCCCCTCCTGCAGATGCACAGTAAATATTGGGGTCATTGGAAAAGGAATTTCCTTTGCCTAATAGGTACAGGGTTTCTCCATCCTTGAAGTATATTGTCATAGGATTAACTATAGAGTCTTTTCAGGTTCATTTGCTCTCCCCTTGGTGCTTTTTTGGTGTGTGGAGGACTTCTGCTCCATCCTGGGTGATAAAATCAGCCCTCTGTATCTAGAGGTCTCGGTATCTGCACGATTCAAGGAGTTGAACTTATGATTATGTTTTTCTTCGTGGTTCTCAAAGTTCTGTTCCCTCAGTGTTGTTTTAATCCGTCTTCTGTAGCTGGCGGTCCTGGTCTTTGCACTGATTTTTTACCTCCCTCTATTTCTTAGTTTTCTAGAGCAAAAATACACCTTTGTAATAAATACTCATTGATATATTCAATCAACTATTTCAAAAGACACCATAAAATGCAGCTAAGTTTCCTACTTACTTAGGAAATGTGTACTGAGCCTTGTCCTCCCTCTTATGGTTTCCCTTTGCCTTTTCTGTAGCTTTTTAATAAATACTGCTGCCAGTGTCACATTGGCATCAAAGAAAGTGAGGAAAGTGGGGGCTGATTATAATGATTAGTCACTAAAAGCTATTTTATGTGCCCTCTCTGAATAAAGAAAATTGAAACCTAATACTGTCATATGTATAAATAATATATACCCTGGCCCATAATCAAAGTTATTATTGTAACTTGAAAATAAGAAAATTAGGGGCCCGGGAGATAGCATGGAGGTAAGGTGTTTGCCTTTCATGCAAAAGGTCATCGATTCGAATCCCAGTGCCCCAGATGGTCCCCCGTGCCTGCCAGGAGCAATTTCTGAGCATGGAGCCAGGAGTAACCCCTGAGCACTGCCGGGTGTGACCCAAAAACAACAAAAAAAAAAAAAAAGGAAGAAAATTGAAGTAGTTCCCAATCACCTAGAATGGGGTTGTAGAGATAGTACAGTGGGTAGGACACTTGACTTGCATGTCGCTGACCAGTTTAAATCTAAGGTATCTCATATAGTCTCCCAAGTGAGCCAGAAGTGATTCCTGAATGTAAGTGAGGAGTAATCCCTAAGCATTGCTAGGTGTGACCCCCCAAAGAAAGAGACTAAAAGAAATCACCTGATGTAGGTGAAGTTGACATTGAAAATTCCCCTCGATTACCTTTTAATCTCATTGAGCATGCACATAATAAGGTACAAGGGTATTCTCCATAGATAAAGATTTAAAACCCCTACTCATAACAATGATATGAAGCTATATAAGTTGATAACCAGTGAGAAAAAACTTTAAGTACATCATGATTATGTGCTTTTTCTCATAATCACACTTGTCTTTATTTGTGTTCAATATTAACATAAAAAGTAAAGTTCCATATAAAGACATTAGCTATATTCAATTACAACTTTACATGATATTGACTCAGCCTGAACAGGTTCAAATCCTAGCTCTTTCACTTATTGCTTGGCTTTAGAAAAGTTGGCTTAAATGTCTTTGCACGTTAGTTGCTTTATTATTTTTGCTTATGAAATGGGTATCATTAGTGTGTCTGACTTCCCAAAGATTGGCAAATAAAATGGCTCATGGATGTAAGCAAAACTATGGAGTTGCAAATTGAATATATAGACTTTTCAATGTCCAGTCATATTTTGATAAATTCAATGAGCTTCACACTTTAGTTAAGACTGGGGTGTTACAATTATGATGCAGGGATATAAAGTAAGAATATATACTTCTTCTCAGTGAAATTCAAAGACTCAACTACTTTGAGGGTAAAGTCAGAAAGTTAAATGAGTGAACACCAGAAAAAAAGGTGACATCCGGTACAATCTGTAGCCTACAACAAGCTTTTCAAAAACAAATAAAATGAGATACAAGTTAAGGTAGGTTAGTAGCAATTGCTGGTATTGTTAGTAACAATAAATCTCAGAATTTATTCTGCTTATTTTGTTTGCTGTTTTTAATATTTCATTTCTTTTTTTTATAAATTAAAGGCTATGTGATTTTTGCTGCATGGGAGGGAAATACATTCCACTCAAAACTAGGGTTTTATTGTATAAAGCTCCAGTTAAGCAAAGAGGTCTGGCTTAAACATTGGTGCTAGTAGAGGCTACCAGTATACTTTGGTAATGGCTGCTAGTCCAGGATAGACTCTTTCCCTAAAAGCACTTAGGGCCACAAATGGTTCCAAAGATCTAACTGAGGGGTTAGGGGAGAGGACTGGGTTGGTTTACCCAAAGTATATGTCCTTGCCCCCATTTTACTGTGATAATAGCCTTTGTCTTCATAATACAGAAAAAAGGCAATTCCAAAGATAAGCATCTTGGAACTGAAAAGTTTTACCTTTTATTGACTGACAGTTTGTGCTTTTTAGGGGGAGGGGGCGGGGTTGAGCCAGTGGTATTTTTGGCCTTTTGCTCAAAAATCACTCCTGGTGGGAACTCAGAGAACCATATAGGGTGCCTAGGATCACAATCAGGTTGGCCACGTGCAAGGTAAATACATGCTTACTATTGTTCCAGTTCTGACTTTTAATATATATATATATATATATATATATATATATATACATATATAATTGCACATATGTTCAAAAAACCCTTGTATTTGCTAAACCAGATCATTTTTCAATCTTTTGGAGTGCATATTTTCCTTCTTTCCAGGGTTGAACTCAAGTTATAAACTGATAGTAAGTATGGTCACAGTTTTGAGGCAAGAGCATGAAGGGAATCAGGACAATTTGAGGAGAACCGAAAGTAGAAATTTTAGTTTACTAAGATTTGGTAACTAAGCTGCATCTTGTCTAGATAAACTATGTGCAACATTAACTGGTCATTTTTACTCCATCAAAAACAATTGGGAATTTTCCAACAGCTATATAATTGCTCTGTTCAATTGTCAGCCAGCAATAGTTTTAGAAGAAATCTTTTTTTTTTTTTTTTGCATTTTCCTCAGAGGTGTCTTAATTTTTTTTTATCAAACTCAAAACACAAATGCACTAAAGTCAGCGGGACCTAATGCCTAATTTGCTTCTATGTATGGTGAAGTCTAGCGCCAAGGATCATCCATGGCCATTGCCTCACTTTAAATATTCATGATTCTCCACAGTCTAAATGCATTAAAGGTGGGAAGGATGCCAGCAACTGAGTCTTCCTAGTGACAAAGAAGCTTCTCAGATCAAAGGAGCAAGATGTTAAAGACTTCATACTGAACTGTCTTTGTAAGAGACACTCAAATGGAATGCCAAATCCCACACCCTGTTTTAGTTATGAAACATCAATGAAGTAAAAAAAAAAAAAAGGATGTTCATTCACTCTCTTTTGAACTATTTTACTACAGCTATTTTGCTTTTCTTGCTCTCATCACTGCAAACAGATCTAGTCTGTGCACTCAAATGGGAAAACACTGCATTTTCAAAGACACAATGGATATCTTCAAAAAACTGATATTATTAATATGTAAACCAATGAGATTTTACTAAGGAATCTGAGTGACATGTAGAAATAATACAAAAGCCAAGTGAAAATTGGAATACCAGTTACAACATGTTATATTTGAAACAAATGGACACAATAACTTAACTTTCCATATATTTTTGTCACCCAAAAACATGCTCTTAAACTCATGTCCCCTTCCTTGATGTACCCTGACATTCTGGAAATGTTAGGCATGCAGCCAGTTTTACAACCAGGCATTCCTATCTTCAGATCCAGCTATAAGTTTGCTTTTTTTTTTTCTTATATTAAATCAAGCATCAACCCCTGGGCTCTGATCTACTTTTGACTGACAGGAACAGCAGAAAGTTCTACACTAATTACTTCTTAGGAATAGTTCTAAGTGCAAAGAATTATCACTGACCTACTTCGGACTTGGCTGAAATAATTTATCAGGTAAGATAATTAAAGGAATATAAAACTGTTTCTAAAACCAACCAAGTATCAGAAATATTTGTTGAAATCAGAAGCTTGTATTCCCAGTGCTATCAGATGAGCATTTTATTATTTTGCAATGAGTCAATTTTATTATGTTTGACTTATTTATAAGCCAATCTTTCCTTGATAAATCATATTTTTCAGATGTATTTGTGAGCCTCTGATGTATAAATGTATTTTTTGACGTTTCTTAGTCTAGATATAAAGAAAAACAATCTTCTAAGCCCTTCTCTTTCCCTCTCTAGCCCCCTTTCCATGAGTAGAAATACAATTTTTTTTTTTGTACAGGAGTTCCAATTATCTTGAAGTTTGTTCTAAATAAAGAAATGCTTCAATAGAAGATTTCATGAATCTGTGGTGTATGCTGCTTACCTGAGGACCTTTAATTCTCTCTTTTGAAAGCTTAATTCTTTCCTACACCTAGGTAAATATCAATAACTGAAGAATCTTTTGTAATAGTGGTCTTTCTTTCCTGTGAGAAAATCTATTTTCTCAAGGATGCTTTTCACAAGAAGGAAAGACAAGAGAAAAACCTTGAAATGAAAATCATAGAGCATAAAGTAGATTTATATAAATGTTTAAACTATTCAGTTTTTCAAAATAAAGATTACAATATTGTTATTAGTGTAATGATCTATCAATATCATTTATTATTTTTAATCATTTTCCTTTCCTGACCCTTCTTCTTAAGTTTTTTTCTCTTCCTATGGACTATGTACCTTGTCTTTTAATTCAAAATAGCTTTTTTAAAAGGTTTAATTGTCAGTGCACTTAGAAAAATTCTAAAAAAGATTTAATAAAGTATCAGGAATGAATAACCAGACATCTTTGTGGTGACATAGAAAATACTATGTCTAATGGCAGATTAAAGTAAAGCAGAATTTATTTTTTCACCTTGTTTCAATATAGAAAGTCTAACAACATTGTTTTTCAGTTGAACTTATTTACATTTTGCTATTACACAATAATTCAGACTTAAAGCCATTGAATGGCAAAAAAAAAAAAGAGTTTTATTGATGTCAGAAAAAAACATAAAATAAAACGAAGTGGAACTCTTTGTTGCTTGCAAGGTCTTGACAGTGTTTTCATCTCAAATCAATAGCACATCAAAGATTCCATGATTCATTTGACTAGGACTAGAGTCTGATCACTCCGTCATTGCTTCCTATCTTACTTTTATAGCCACTTTCATTCTATGCCTCTTTAATTTCATTTATTGCTTCAACCTGGTGTCCTTCAGCTGTTTCAAATCTGCTCTTCATGACCATAACTAACTACAGTATGTTAACAGACAAAGGTATTTATGTAAATGAAAATCAATTTGCTTATCATTTCAGCACCATTTCTTATTGCTTACAGTGGGCATTTTAAGTACATTTTATTTAAATGCTAACAACATTTCCTTCTTGCCTGGGCAGTATAATGATCTTCTTGGCACTGTGCCCTCTACATCCCTTTAATCATCACAGGGACGGCCACTTAGATCCATCTGGATGTTCAGTCTGGTTCCATATTTTGGAACTAATCTCATCTTTGGAAGAAGGGGGAGATAAAATGTCCTAGCCCAAAGTAAACTGATTCAGCATCCAGAGTATTACTGCTTCTTTTATTCTGACCTAGTAATTTATTTCTGGGATATAGTCTCCCTTGTCTCAGTCCTTTCTAAACAAGTCTTTTGAACTATCCACCCCATTTCTGGTGAGTGGTTATCTTTCTGAGTGTCGGCTCCTAATTAATTTTCCTAATTTCTATCCAACCCCTTGATGACAAGAATTCTGTGTTGGCCTTATTCTTTGTAGCTGATTTCATTTTTCTGAATTCTAGTTATCATGGCAGAAACCTACAGCCTATTGTTGGGTCTTTCAAATTCCACTACTCCTGTTCATGTTTCATGCTTCTTCTGTTGCCTGCCTTCAGACCTGCCTTCCTAGGACCATCCTTTTGATGGATGGTCAGGAATGATTCTTGGATATTTTCCCACAGCTTCTTGTAGGTATCTCCCTCATCATTAGCTCCAGTCCTGCAGGTCTTTCCCACTCAGTCCCAATATACATGCTGTCTGCAATCTAGCCAGCTTGTTACTTCGGGCATGGCAGGGAAGAAATATTACTTTTATTGTTTCTTTGATTGAACCGTTATAGTAACACTAGGGAGTAAATCGTACCTCATATCTTCATCTTGGTCCTGCCATAGAAACAGTTCAAAATGCATTTTCCTCTGTGTAAAGTGAAATGATAGTAAAATCTACCTTGAAGTTTATTTTGAAGACAGGAGAGGAATGGGTGTATACTACTGACCAAGCCTAGAGTTAACAACCAGAACTTTTTATGACCGTTTTATGTTGTCATCTTATACATTTAATCCTTGTTCTCATAAATTAGAGCAATCATTAATTTAAGGACAATAATTACATTAAATAAAAAGAAGAAATATGTATAAGAAAAATTAGGGACCCAGGGACATTATCTAAGTAAAATTATTAAAAATAAGCTAATTAACAGATTTAACAATATAATTGAACTACAGATATAATCACCTTCAAGTACTGGAAATGATATTTTAAGGATCTATTTTCTATACCCTAAACTATTTAGAGAGACTTAAGAACAATTTTTGAGTCACTCATTAATTTTAGAGATATATTTTTTGGTCAATTGTGTATGTTATAGAAAGCAAAAATTTAAGACCATTTCTTTAAAATTCTGTTTTATTAAATTTTGAGTATAAGTAAAAAAATGGCATGTTTAATAAACTGCTAAGGAAAATCTGATAATCACCCATGTTTGAAAAGTATGATTTTGTCAATCAGTAAGATGAGAAAAATTAAGGCTTATTTAAATCACAAGTATATAATCAGTTTTATAGACTGATTTTATACCCTGTATTAACTCTGAGATGCTTGTTGTCTGAAATGTTTTATATCTATGAAGACTCTACTGATGCCTCCTTTTGTTAATGGACAGTTTATTTCAGAGCAGGTCAAGAGCTATAGTGTGTTTACTATATAGTTACTCTAAAAACTCCCATTTTCTCATTTGAAATGCTCAACTTGATTACATTCTAAATAGTATTTAACCCTGGCACCTTTCATAACGTTTCTTCCAATAAAATGACATAATTGCTTAACAAATTATCTTAAGTAAAAGTAGTGTCACAGTGGCCAAAAGTTGCCTGCTCTTTTTTTTTTTGTTGTTGTTGTTTATGAGCCACATCCATTGATGCTCAGGGGTTACTCCTGACAATGTACTCAGAGTTGCTCCTGGCTTGGGGGGGACCATATGAGACACTTAGGGATCAATCCACAGTCAGTCCTAAAGTGCTAGGCTAGCGCTTGCAAGGCAGATGCCTTACCTCTAGTGCCACTGCTCTGGCCCCAAGTTGCCTATTCTTTACATCAGAATTCCTCAACCTGTGGTAAATGGTCTTCTGTGGGCCTCCAGAATATCCAAACAAATAAACAAACAAAAAACCCCAACAAATCTATAGATAAAAATCATGGAAATTACATGGCAAGTTATGAAAGTAGAGCAATAACTGGAAGGACAGGGAATATAAAAATAAGACAAGATTCGAAGTGGGTTACAAGTTGAAGAAATAAGTGACAGGCTATTTCACACAAAAAAGTTAAAAACCTGAAATTTAGTTAAAAGAAGGAAGAGAGGGAGAGAGAAAAAAGAAGGAAAGACAGATTCTACTATGTTGATACAAAAATAACCTTCTTGGGACTGGAGGGATGGCATAGCAGCAGTAGGGCATTTGCCTTGCACGTGGATGATCCAGGAAGGCCCCTATTTCAATCCCCGCAGAATCCCAAATGGTTCCCCAAGCCAGGAGTGATATCTGAGTGCATAGCCAGAAGTAACCCCTTAGCTTCACTGGGTGTGGCCCAAACCAAAAAAAAAATATCTTCTGAACTTTGGGTTCCTTACTTTGCTACAAATACCATAAAACTCACGTGGATATCAAATGTTATTAAACATTTGCTCAGAATATATTTTATAGAAATTGAATACTAATTGGGTAGAAGAAGATGATCTGAGAGATCAGTGTTCATTCATTGTGCATCCATATTCTTCACTCAAATAATCCTATATACATTATAATATGAAAGATTTGCACCTACCTAGATTAACCATTTTAAAAAGCAGATTCACGGGGCCAGGCAGTGGCACTGGAGATAAGGTGCCTGCGCTAACCTAGGACGGACCGCGGTTCGATCCCCCCGTTCCCCATATGGTCCCCCGTACCTGCCAGGAGCAACTTCTGAGTGAATAGCCAGAAGTAACCCCTGAGTGTCACCGGGTGTGACCCAAAAACAAACAAAAAAACAAACAAAAGAAAATCATAATCACTTGGTTAACTTTTTCTTAATCATGCCATTGAAGAAAAATATAATAAATATTCATATGTTCTCCAATTCTGTACATTGACTGTATTTTAGGCTCTCAGTGATATCTGAACAGACCTCTTCAAGTGATAGGCAGTTGCCTAGCTTTTTCAACTTTCGTTCAGCTTCATAAATTTTGTGCTGCTATTATTACCTTTATCCACTTTCTACTACCAAAGAAGAAAGTGGAGAATCAAACATGCTAAAAATGCCACTTTTAAGAGATTATTGATGAAACAACAATAACAAAAATGATGACTGTAAATATTTTGCTCAAAAGAATATAAAGCTTATGGTACCAGACATCCTCAGCATCTTCATCACATTCTGCACCAAACTGGCAAATGTCACAGGTGGATGTCTCCTTCTGGCTGGTTTCTCCTGAACCTTCATGGACTGCAGTAAAGAAAAGAAGAAAAAAATTCAAGTAAATGTATATAATTCCATTAATGGCAACATTTTTATATTAAAACTATTAGTTTTTTTCAATAAATTTTCTTGACATTGGAGCTTCATATTCAACTGCTTTCATCCTGAAACTTAAGGAAAACCTTAGCAATAAGAGATATTCACAGATAGTATATATAATTTCTTAAAATCACTATATATTATTTATATATAGTATATATATTATTTTTAAAAATAAAATTTAAGAATGAACAGGGTTTACTGGATTTATCCAGGTTACTTGACTAATAAATAGGCCACATGAACTAGTTATATAGTTAAAAAGGATATAGGTTATTAGTTGCCTAGAGGTAAAATCTAGTATCTACTTTTAAAAAATGTTAAATTTCTCATTACTTTCTAAATTATAGATGTTTTCATAAAAACAAAGTTTTAGTTAAAAACGTTGGCTTCTTGCTTTATCACAACGGTAGAGTACATTCTTTACATGTAGCAGTCCTGGTATCCACTAAAATGTAAGGGCAGCACTGACATAATAGAAATATCTTTTTGATTTTCTTTTTTAAGATGTTAAGTCCTGGAACCGGAGTTTTAACATAGTGGGTTAGGTTACTTTCCCTGCATGCGACTGACCCCGGTTTGATCCCTGTCATCTCATATGGTACCCCAAGCCTGATAGGAGTGATTTCTGAGCGCAGATTCAGGAATAATCCCTAAATGTTGTCAGTTGTGCCCCCCCCCCATAAAGATGTTAAGTTCCTTTTTTTTTTTTGGTTTTTGGGCCACCCCCGGTGACGCTCAGGGGTTACTCCTGGCTATTTGCTCAGAAGTCGCTCCTGGCAGGCATGGGGGACCATATGGGGAACCGGGGGATCTTAAGTTCTTTTAGGGGCCAGAGTGACAATACGGAGTGTAGGGAGGGCATTTGCCTTGCATGCTGTCGACCCTGGTTCAATCCCCATATGGTACCATATTGTCCCCTGAGAACCACCAGGAATGAGCCCTCAGTATAGAGCCAGAGGGATCCCTGACCCCCACCAAAAAGAAAAAAAAGTTTATAAATCTTTATAAGATAAATATATCGATCCAAAACTTTTCTAAAATAGCTATTAATATTCTAACTACAGCTGAATTGTTTTGAATCTTACATAAATATTACAGATAATAATTTCACATTGATTTCCACTGGGGAATAAATATATAAATATATAACAATATATGATCATTAAGTTATGTACCAATGATGATGAATATCAGTATTTCTCTTTCTTAAATGGAAAATACAAAAACCATACTCTGCTAAAATAAGAACATGGGCTGCTTCTCTGTGTGAGGCAGCCAAGAAGATGACAATGAACATAATCTCTTCACGGCCCAACACCCAATAAGCTGTCCCCACCCAATAAAGGGGGAAACTGATTCTTGCTGTGTGTTTGATCACAAGAGAGCCATTCTAAAGGACTGCTGATTTGTTCCCTGCCTCCTTCTTTGTGTGAGGCAGCCAAGAAGATAACAGCAAACATAATCTCTTCAGGGCCCAATATCCGGTAAGCTGTCCCTGCCCAATAAAGGTAGAGGCTGATTTCTGCTATGTGTTTGGGCACAAGAAAGCCATTATATAGAACTGCTACCTTACTCCCTGCCTGATTCTTTGCAAAAGGCACCCAAGAAGACAACAGTGAGCATAATCTTTTCGGGGCTCAACATTTGGTAAGATGTTCCCACCCAGTAAGGATGGAGTCAGAGGAGCAGGGTTGCTCCGCTTTGATCCGCAGCTGCACACATCTTCTAATCCATGAACTCACCATAGCACATAATCAAAATTACACTACAAGCTTGGCAATGGGGAAACAATGCTGGATAACCACATGTATAGAGAAGGAAGATGGCAGCTCTGATGACCTGAAAAGTACCAACTAGCTAGGTATCCTCTCAGATAAGGTGTTTGGAGAAGGAAAATGGAGGGTGATCATAGAGCTCAAAGAAAGCATTGATCAAGCTGAATGGAACACAAATAAGAATCAAGAGGGTATGAAGATAAAAATAAGAAAACCTCAAACTGAAATAACAGGTCTGAAAAACTCCATAGATTGAATAAAAAAACTCAATGGAAAGCTTCTCCGACAGAGTAACAGCAGCTGAGAACAAAATCAGTGAGCTGGAATATGAAATGCAGAATAAGTCATATAGCAGAAGAGATTGGAAAGAACCTCAAAGCAAATGGTCAGACAATGGATAAACTACTTAAAGAATGTGGACAGATTAAAATAGATGTCTTTGATAAACTTAACAGAAACAACATAGGAATGATTGGAGTCTCAGAGACCCAGGAAGAAATAATAATATGAAGAGTTGTAGAAAGAGTAAGAAGAGGAAGAGTAGAAAGAAGAGGATGAGAAAAGGGAGGAGGAGGAGAAGGAGGAGGAGGAGGAGGAGAAGAAGAAGAAGAAGAAGAAGAAGAAGAAGAAGAAGAAGAAGAAGAAGAAGAAGAAGAAGAAGAAGAAGAAGAAGAAGAAGAAGAAGAAGAAGAAGAAGAAGAATATGATGATGGGAAGAAGGGGAAGAGGAGGAAGAACAGGAAGAAGATGAAGGAGAAGGAGAAGAAGAGGAAGAGGAAAAAGAAGGAGGAAGAAGCAGAAGAAGAGGAGAAGGATGATAAGGAGAAGGAAAAGGAGGACAGGAGGAAGAAGATGAATAAGGAACAAGAAAAGAAGAGGAAGTAAAAGAAGAGGATGAAGAGAAAAGAAAAAAGGAGGAAGCTAGAGATGTGTTTCAATTTGAGAGCAAATAACTTATGGTGTCAATGTCTAGATTTGATCCCAGATGATCTCAGGTTCATGCTCTAATATTCTCACAACTTGAATGAATTTGTGTATATATGTATGTATGTATTATAAAATATGATATACTTATTCACGCTCACATCTAATAAAGCAACTGTAAAAGAAGAAAAAATAAAATAAGAACATGTTAAAAAATTAGGTTAACTCCTAGTATTTCTTGGGTTAAAGAAATGAAAATCTGAGTTATCCATTTGGAGTGATATATTAGTATTTTCTCAGTTAATAAATTAAAAAGGTGAAGGCAAAATAATTATTTTTAACAAAATATTGGAAGAACATTATAACCTCAAGGCTATCTTATTATATAGATACATAAATAGGTGTTTAAAGTATGAAACTATATAAATTTTCTATAGAAAAATTATTTATGTTATTGGCTCACATTTTTTGTGTGTTATTTTGGGGGCCACACTTTGTGATGCTCAGGGGTTACTCCTGGCTATTCGTTCAGAAATCACTCCTGGCTTGGGCTACCATATGACATGCCAGGGGATCGAAACACAGTCTGTCCTAGGCTAGTATGTGAGATGTATTATCGCTTGTGCAACCACTCCTGCCCTGGGGTCACATTTTTAATCAAGCTTGGTGTGAACATATTTACCAGACAGAATTTACTCGGGGTAGAGTTAAGTGGAAGAATCCAAGTTTTGCATATGTCAGGATTTAGGTTCAGATTTTGCCACCAGAGAACATAGAACCAAAACCCCCAAAATACCACACCAACTATCTACTCCTATCTCCCCAAAGATTCAGGCTACCTTTGTTCTACCAAGGGCTATAAGGAGTTGCCATGCAGGCAGACAGGACATAGGAGGCTGAATAGAAGTATGCATGCATGACTGCCCCATCAAGTACCACAGGGCCAGACCACTTTATTTCCTGACTTCCTATAGTCTGTAGGTCTAGTAACAAGACACTAGTAACAAAAAGAGTATTTTAAAAAAACAGTTTATTAACATTAACTCTGACCTTAATGTTCCAACCTTTATTTTAATTTTTCATGATTTCTTCTTTGAAAAAAGATACAGTCTTTATTGCATGATAGTCTTAAATTTCCTGCCATGTAGACAAGTGATTTTATTTACTCCTTATTGCTCTCAACTCCCCAGAAAAAGATGAAGCTATGTCTAAGAGAAATTTTGTTCTTTAGTCCTGTCAGGAAAGATTGAAAGATTTATTTAAGGCAACATATTGTTGCTCCTATTTTTGGATGAGTTGAATGTACATTGACAAATGTTCTGAATTAAACAGATCACCTTTAATTGCAAAAGTATTTATTTGGGGGGTTGCTCTATATTTGGATGCTTTACAGAAAAAAAGTGTGCATTTCTAAAAAGATGGGATTTTGATTCTGATGAAACATACAGCATTATTCACTCTATTACTTTAATCCAGGCAAGACCATTAGAATGGACCACAGGGATAAGAAGGTAACTGGGGCCTCACCTCGAGGGAAACTGAACAGCTGAGGTCGGGCTCTTTATGACTTTCTTATTATTAATGCAGCACAGAAGCTGCTAATGGAAGAGTCTTTTAGTGTTAGCAAGATTAGCAACTTCCAGACTAAAACTTCCCATCACTCAGCAAACCTGCTAACTCAACTGGAAGATCTTTAATGAACACTTAGAGACACTTTGGGTTAGCCTCATTTTCCTCCTCAGTAGAGATCCATGGTTAGGGATCTACTGGAAGTAATCCAGAAGAGGAACTGTGCAAACTCAGCACAACTAATAATATTTCTACTGGAAGTCACATTGCCTTTCTATAAGATGGTAGTTAAGGGTTGAATTGAGATGTGCAGAAATTCTCCCTGGTGGAAAAGTAAATCCAGAAGTAGCAGGAACTGTATCTAAGTCAAGAAATAAGCTGGTAATAATGAGAACAAAGTCTACATTAGTAAATAATCTGAAAGTAAATGCTTTTATATGAAGTCATCTAAAAGAAAAGTAAAGTGAAATGTCACAAGTTTTGGCACAAATGATTGAATAAAGAAACTAGCAAAGAGCTTTTACTTGTTGTCCCTGTTGTTATTATTATTTGGAAATGTAAACTCCTGTGATTTAAATTATTATCTGGTAGTATAAACTCATATAACTCCTGGCTCTGCACTAGGAATTATTCCTGGTGTTTCTTTGTGGACCATAGCAATATTGGAGATCAACTCTGCGTTGGCCTTGTGTAAGGTCAGCATTCTGATGTAGTGCCCTACATATTGAACTATCATTTTGGCTCCCAGAGCTTTTATTTTCCCTCGTAGAATAGTATGCAGCAATAGAATAGTACGTAGAATAGGATGTAGCTAAGATCTTTGACAGATTTATGAAAAGAATTCATTCATTTATTATCTTCAATGTAAATACTACATCTTTGGGGATTCTGCAATTCAGGGCTTGAATACTTTTAGAATACTTTTAAAAATATTTGCAAAATACTTTTATGTTTGATTTTAGTGAAGCATGATAGTTTTTGTTGAAATTTCTTTAGATAAATTTGAGGGAAGAGAAAGAGAGAAATACCTGTTCACAGATAGGCAAGCAACAACAACAAAACCCAGACAAAGAGAGTGTTCATTTTCAAAGAAGAACGTGGACTTGAAGAACAAGCTCCAAAATACTTTCATATTCTAAAGAGAAAAATATCGCCCCTGAGAAAGGCTTTTTTGTCATCAATATAATGTGATACATTCTTATTAACCCAAGAACCCTTCTCATGCCTTTGACAGCACAGGATTTTTGCTAGATCCAAGTACATAAGAAGTTCTGGGATATTTTGTAAAAATACAGAGTCTGATTCTTCTGGGTTTGATGTGTAATCTGAGATTCTTCATTTTTTACCACATCCATCCCTAAGACACTGATCCTGTTGATTCACTGGGCACATTTTGAGTAGCAAGATATATTTTATTTTAAATCATAATTCACAATATATTGGTGGGTACTAAAATGTGCCCTGTGACCACTCCTAGTATTTCTAGGAAATAATGAAATAATACATTAAATAGAAAATAGAATAAAGCTTAGTTGGAGATATAAAACCTTAATTTTAAAACATGACATATATATGCACATCCTCACTGAGTAAGGTGATGATTTTAAATAATATTCACAGTTGCAAAGACTTGCAAACTGAATTGAATTGTTTCTTCTTTCTAGATGATCAAAAATGGAAAGGATCATTGCTTGATTATTCAACTAATTATAGGAGAATAAAGTTCTTCTATCATTAAAATAATGTATTATTTTTAACTTAGAATTTGCATTAAAGTATTTTTATTTTTGAGTTGTGATATGCATTTTCCTTCTTTATTTACTTTATGTATAAAAGGTTTCCCAGTGATGGATGGAGGGGGCTGAGGGATGAAGGATGCAGAACTCCAAGAGCACATAATGTCTAAAATGCTTCCTAGAGTTGAAACAGCATCAATAAACTTTTTGTGTGCTTGCTTTGGTCTACACCGGGTGACGCTCAGGGGGTTACTCCTGACTGTGCTCTCTGAAATCGCTCCTGGCATGGGAGATCATATGGGACACCAGAGATCGAACCAGGTCCGTACTGGATTGGCCGAGTACAAGGCAAAAGCCATACTGCTGTGCTATATATAGCTCTGCCCTGTGAGCCAACAAACTTTTAAAAATGATTCTAAACATGAGGATTAGAAACTAGCATCCTAGCATCTGACAGCCCCTCCCTCTTTCTTTTTCTTTCAATTCTCTTTACCCACAAGCAGCATTTTTCAATCAGGGGCTCTGTGGGTTGGCCCCCAAGACATTCCAAGATGGGGATGCGAGTGAAAATTATGTGAATTTGTGGTTAGAACATGAGGTAAGAGGCCCATCAGGATAGAGAGACCAAAGGAAGGAAAAAGGTTAAAAGGGGGCTGTGAGTGGAAAAGGTGGAGAAACAGTATTCATCTGGATTTAGAGGTTAATAAAGTTTCTTTAACACCATATTCTGACAATAAAAATTTTCACACTGGATATAACTGTGTGACCTAGTTATCTTCCCGACTTTAATTCCTCAGGCCCTATCTCAACCTATATGTTATAATTTTTCCCCACGAAAAACATAGTGATACATAATGTTCAAATTTCAAGTAGTTTACTGATATTTTTTTGTTATTAAAAATTGCATTACAATTTGCATTCTGTTAAATATTCTTATTTTTAAATTTATTTTTAGTTTTTGGACCACACCCTCGAGCATTCAGGACTTACTCCTGGCTCTGAGTTTACAGATTACTCCTTGTGTGGTTCCAGGGACCAATCATATGTGGTCTGGGGATCAGACCTGAACCTTTGACACTGCAAGAACAATGCTCTCCCTGCTATACTTATCTCTGGCCCCAAATTTTCATATCATATGACTCAGCGTGTCTATCAGTTTGAAGCAATGCTTACCAAGACTGAGAACAACTCCACTAACTCAGAAAGGCCCCTTATGTTCCTACCCTGTCTTTTTCCTGCTATCTTTATATTTAGGCAAAACAGGGGTTTGTTCTCTAACACTACAGAAAAGTTTTGACTATCATAAAATATTAGACTTCTATGACATATAACCCAGTTATTTCACTCAGCATTAATTTTTTTAGGTTAAGTCTGGCAGGTTTGCCTCTATGTTTATTTCACTTTATTGTGTATCATTCTATTGAATGAATATAGCATGGCTGTTTTATCTATTTTATAATTGAAGATCATCTACTGTTTTTAGCTACAGGCTAGAAATAATAAATAAATATTTGTGAATAAAATTCTTGTAAAAGACTGCACATAAAATTTTATTTCTATTGGGCATATAACCAGCAGTATGATAGCCGGGTTTTAATAAAATACTGTCTGTTATTTTTATTCTAAGATTGTAGGAATGTGAAATATATTTAGGGGCAATTTTGTATGATGTTTCATAGCTAAATGTGTTTTGATATACTCTCTCAGTCAATTTTTTGTTGGTGATTAAAATTTTTATTTTGATGAAGTCATGTTTTCTTTTATTTTTGTCCCCTTTGGCTTTACTTAGGAGCATTCTCTTCAAAGATTACAAGGCTATTACTTTGTATTTCTTCAACAGTACATATTTATTCAGGTCTAAGTTTAATATATTTATTAAGGTTTATGATATATTTCATATTAGACTTTGTCAATGACTCAAAGTGGGCCTTTAAGTTCTGTTTATTTCCACATGGACTTTTTTCCCTTTAATCTATTAAATGTGATGAAATATGTTGATAAGGTAAACTTATTTGTGATATACAGTCATAGAAATAAAGATACTACAATAAGGATCAGAAAGATAATGCACTGGGTAGGGCATTTGCCTTGCAAGTGCCCAACCCAGATTTGATTCACAGACTATATAAGATCCACTAAGCCCTGCTAGGAGTGATCCTTGAGTGCAGAGCCAAAAGTAAGTTGAGTATAGCAAGGTAATAACTCCAAAATAAAACAAACAAAAGATATAGTTATAGTGATACAACATATTGAAAGAATTATTTAATTTGTTAATATTTTGATGAGAATTCTGGCATCTATATTCATGGGACATTAACTAATATTATTTTATTGTTCATAGTCCAATACTTTGAGAAGTATTATCTAATTTCCTTTTCTTTATTGTCTTCATGTTGGACTTTGTGTCAAGGTTATGTTGACTAATAATATTTAGAATGTTTCCCAGTATCTTTAATGAAAATTGGGGGAAGGATAATTTGGATTATTTACACAAATTTGTATATTCTGTCATAAATATTCTTCATTACCTTTTAATATTGTTGTGTTATATATGTAGGTTTCAATGTACTATTTTCTCATTTCCCGTGTGTGTGTGTGTGTGTGTGTGTCTGTGTGTGTGTACAGGCAGGGTGTGGTGTATATGTGGTTCTAGGAATTCATATGTAAGACATGTGCTCAAATGATAAACTACAATTTTGGTCCCGCTTTCTTAAAATTGAACCAGGAAGGACTTGACTTTAGACTTAATAAATTTAAATATAGTATTTAAATCTACAAATTTCATGCACCCATCTTTGTGGGTGCACACTCAGTTATGTTCAGGATCTACTACTGGTTCTCCACTCAGGAATCACTTATGATCACTAGCAGTCCGTATGGGGTTACTAGGGACCAAATCTGGGTCAGCCCCATGGAAGACAAGTTCTCAACCCACTATCCCTCAAACCTCCAAATATTCATTTGAAGATTTTTATTCTAAAATATACAATATTGATATGTTGCATTTTCATGTACTCCTATTATTGTAATAAAATTTTAGATCTCTTCTCTGACTACATTTTACTTATTTACATATTTCTAAACTACATATTTAAGGGTTTCAATAGGCATATAATTTTATTTATCAATTACTCTATAATAGAAAAAGTATTCTCTAAATCTTTTGAAATTTATAGAAACTTCTTTTATGGTTTTGACTATGATCTATCTACCTGAATATTACACATGAATACTAGAGTCTGTAATCTCTTGGGAGTAGTAATATTCTATGAATGTTAATTAGTTTAAATTAATGGTTAGAATTGTTTAACTCATACATAACTCTCATTTCTTTGTTTAATGGTTCTATTAATGTGAAAATGGTGTTAATGTCTCTATCAATGGCAATTGTTACCTTTTTGTGTATTGTTCGTTCATTCTGTCTTGCATTTGGGAAATTTAATATTGAATTACATATAATTTATGAGTTATAAGTCTCCCAGAATAAGTGAAAACTTTATCATTATAAAATTTCCCATTTAAGTCTTTGATAATACTAATTATCCTTAATTCCAGTTTGTTTTAATATTCATATTATAGGTCAGCTACCTTTAGCTTATTGTTTCTATTCATTTATCTTTAACCTTTCCCATATTTATGTTTAAAATACTTTTTGTAACAACATATAAATGCATCTTGATTTTGTATACTTTCTGATTTTTTTTGGGGGGGTTTGGGGCCACACCCTGTGAAGCTCATGGGTTACTCCTGGCTATTCGCTCAGAAGTCGCTCCTGGCAGGCACGAGGGACCATATGGGGAACCGGGGGATCGAACCACAGTCTGTCCTAGGTTAGCTCAGGCACCTTACCTCCAGCGCCACTGCCATGCCCCTTACTTTCTGAATTTAACCATGGTGTTTATTACACTAACCTATAATAGTTATCGACATGTATGATTTTAAGTTTAATCTACTTTAGCGTTTGGTTCATATCAGGCTTATCTTCTTATGTTTATTTTTCCTCTTTCTTTTTAAAAGTGGATTAAATTTTTTTCAAATATTTATTATAACATCTCTTCTAATGACTTTCATCAAACTTTTTGTTGGTATTACTCTGAAGGTCATTTTATAGATTAAACATGTTTTCACCTCATTTTTAACACAAACTTTTATTTCGTTCTAATTTCTAATCTAATCTTAGATATGCTTCAAATATTTTACTAATTATTTGTATAATTCAAATATATGCTGTACTATTTAAGTAATATTCATTTAATTCTATTTTGGTATTTCTATCAGTGGAGAATCTTATCTTTTAGGACTTCCATTTTTCTCCATAAAAGCTCCAGTGCATCTCCGTTATAGATATTGTGACACTGTTCCTAAACCACCTGCCAGATGGAACCCTGTAGAAGAACAACTGTTCAGGAAATTCTCCTTGAAATTAAAATCTTTAGAGCTATACTACACCAGAGCTGGTAAAGGACAGGACAAAGGGGGTTGCCCACATCAGTGGTCACTAATTAGGCTTGACTCTGTGCTATCTTTCTCTCTTTCACAGAGAACTCTGGTTAAAGGAGAGATTACTTATCAACACTGTGTTGCTCTCTAGGCATTCCTTAGCCCCTTAGCCCCACTTATTTTTTCCTGGTTCCTCACTTGCTATAGGCTATGCTTCTGCTATGTCCACCCTGCACATATACCAGTTACTCTTGTCCTATATAGGCACTGTACGGGTGGAATTAAGCGTTTCTGGTCAACAGTCTGTGGTCCATTTTTTTTCCTAGTCATAATCCTTGGTTCCAAAAACTCCAGGCAGACATAAGTTTACCCTTGCAAGCTAACATGGTCAGCAGAGATATGAGGTCTCCCATTTAAATGAAACATATATATATATATATATATATATATATATATATATATATATAATCATTCAACATCATGCTAAAATATATAAATAATTTTATTTGTATTCTTTTTTTGTTTGTTTTTTTTGGGTCACACCCAGCAGTGCTCAGGGGTTACTCCTGGATCGATGCTCAGAAATTGCTCCTGGCAGACACAGGGGGCCATATGGGGCACTGGGATTCGAAGCGATAACCTTTTGCATGAAAGGCAAACGCCTTACCTCCATGCTATCTTCGGGACCCTATTTGTATTCTTAATACAAATGTTCCCTGAAATTATCAGATTATACCACAAAATTCAGAGTATTTTAAATACCACAGAGAGATACTAGCTATATACTCATATAAATTTGGTTAAAGTTGGAAACAATTGTACAATCTTTATGATGGCCTTGATTAAAAATTATATTATAGGGGCTGAGTGATAGCACAGTGGTAGGGCATTTGCCTTGCACGTGGCTGATCCGGGAAAGACCTTGGATTGATCCCTAGCATCCCATATGGTTCCCCAAGCCAGGAGCGGTTTCTGCACACATATCCAGGAGTAACCCCTGAAAGTCACCGGGTGTGGCCCCCAAACAAAACAAAATAAAATTGTATTATGTAGGCTGACACAATCAATAATATAGCAGGTAGGGTGCTTACATGGCATGTTACAGACCAGGTTTTCATCCTAGGCATCACATATGGTCTCCATAACCTTGCCAGGAGTAATCCCTGAGTCAAGGAGATAGGAGTAAGCACTAGGTACCCCTCACCAAATATATATATATATATATATATATATATATACATATATATATATAACTTTTTAGTAAAGCAAAACAATTTTTCTCTTCATTTTTGGACCAAATTCAGCTGTACTCAGGGAATACTTCTGGTTCTCTATGCAGGGATTACTCCTGGTAGTTCTTAATGAACCATATGGAATGAACAGAGGATCAGCCACATGCAAGGCAAGTTCCTTACTCATTGTACTACCCTCTGAACCCAAAGCAAAACAGGTTTAGCCAAAGAAACTTAGAGAATAGTAAGGGGAGAGAAAGACACCTGTTCAATGGAGGATATGAGTTTCACTGAAAAAGTCATGAAATTTTTTTAATATTTCACTTATTATTTTCTGGAATTAGAAGTTTGTTATATTTTTATTTTGTAGATCTTCAATGTTTTTCATTAAATTATGGAACAGTTAATAAACTTATAAAGTGAATTTAAGCATTAATCTTGAGTTACATAACATTGATTTTCCATAGTGCTGTGTATTATATTTCTTTTTTAATATATTTTATTTAAACACCTTGATTACATAAATGATTGTGTATGGGTTTCAGTCATGTAAAGAACACCACCCATCACCAGTGCAACATTCCCATCACCAATGTCCCAAATCTCCCTCCTCCCCACCCAACCCTCACCTGTAATTTAGACAGACTTTCTATTTCCCTCATACATTCTCTTTATTAGGATAGTTCAAAGTGTAGTTATTCCTCTAACTAAACTCATCCCTGTTTGTGGTGAGCTTCATGAGGTGAGCTGTAATTTCCAGTCCTTCTCTTTTTTGTGTCTGAAAATTATTTTTGCAAGAATGTCTTTCATTTTTCTTAAAACCCATAGATGAGTGAGATCGTTCTGCGTTCTCTCTCTCTCTCTCTCTCTCTCTCTCTGACTTATTTCACTCAGCATAGTAGATTCCATTTACATCCATGTATAGGAAAACTTCATGACTTCATCTCTCCTGACAGCTGCATAATATTCCATTGTGCATATGGACCACAGTTTCTTTAGCCATTCGTCTATTGAAGGGCATCTTGCTTGTTTCCAGAGTCTTGCTATGGTGTTATGCATTATATTTCTTTTTTTTTTTATAATTTTTATTGTAACTGAAGTTCATTACACAAAATGACATTTTTAAATGATTTTTTTATTTCCAGCTTAGAGTCTATATCAAATTAATAGTCAATTTTTCCTAAGTAGGATAATAAAGTAATAATTCAAAGCATATTTAATATTTCCTGTTTATTTACATAGATCTGTCACTGAAGGTATTTGGTATATTTATTACAACTAAAATACTTCCTCAAATTGTAAATGTTTTTAATAGCTTTCAAAAATGTGTATCTTCCTAGCAGCAAAATTGCTGAATTTGTAACTAACCTTCTAAGGGACAAAAAAAAATATGCTCCTTAAAGATTAGAAATCATTTTTCATCACCATTCTATTCTATTATTAATTTATACAACTTGTATATATTTTTATATGTGCTAGTTTTCCCTTTCAGATGTCTCTCCCACATGTAAGTTGAATTCAAATGATAGACGCTGTTGACAGTTCCTGAAGAGACTCAGATCATTTTAAGCTGCTGTTTTGAGTTACAGTCATGTTCTCTTTTACATGTTCCAACATGTCCCTCCCTAGAAATCTCAATAATAGCTTAAAGAAAATAAAAAATAATTTCCTTTTCTATATTTTATTGTGAGAATAACTGTTGGATGAATCATAACTATATTGTTATATTAACAAGGTTCAGATTAGTGAGTAGCATATTTGTATATTTATTAAAATGACTTAATACTGAATATTTATCATATGTAACAAGATGAGTTCAGATTTTAGAAAATTGCTTCTCATTGTTTCTATTTAATTTAAAATAATATCTCTCCAAGGATGATTTTAATTTTTAGGTGATTTAAATGCCACAAACTAAAGAAAAGCTAAAATTACTTACACATTATGGTTTGACATTCTAAATGCTACTTGAAAAATCTAAGAACAATGATCTTGAGTAGAAATTGTAATTTTATTATAAATATTCAAAAGAAAAGATCATTAAAAAACTTAATTTTTCATAATTAAGATCATTTCCAGACCTTGACAAAGCTTCTTTAGAAATCATACATAATTTATCTTTTTGCACAACTAAAAATATTTCAAGAGAATAACAGAATACTGCTATTTTGAGGCACAATTTTGTTGCCATGTAAGTCTGACTGGTTTCATTCAGTCCAGTTTAAGTAGAACAAAAGGTATTTAGTTTATTAGATATATTAGTTATTATTAAATAAAGAAACAAGAAAAGGAAGAAGGCATGGAAAGAGCAAAAGAAAAATAAAACATATTTAATTTGTTTACATAATGAAAAAATCCATTCAAAGCAACTGACTAGGTTAGACTTCATGATACTCAATTACGTGATAATGATAATCAAAACTAGTTTCCTTTTTCTCAATATTATTGGTTTGTCTAATTTTAGGAGAATCACATATAATTCAAATTTTTCATCACTAAATAGCCACAAAATTTATTCTTTACTGACTAGTGATGAATATTAACTAGATTAAAGAAATTATCTTAGAGCATGGTTTTACAGCAAATCGCAATTAAAATTCAAGTAAAAGTCATAAGTTTAAGTAAGTCACTGGGAATTTGGTTGAAGTAGCAGAACACATTCCTTGCTCCTCAAGCCCCCCACTATGCTCTGAGTACCATAAGGCCTAATACCCCTAAACCCATGTTCTGCTGAGTTTTGAGCACTGACATAAGCTAAAGCAAAAGATTAAGAAGTAAGTAAATGAAAGCTGTAAAGGTAGGTGATAAGAACAGACTTACTGGGGTAAAAGTCTAATATGCCAAAAACTGGCTCCCAGTTAGAGGGGGAAATAAGGGAGGCACCAAGACCAAGACTAGTAAGTAGTAAGCTAGGTACAGAGGGGACCATATATTCCAGCAGCCCCGGGGGCGAGGGAGGAGGATATGGGAGGTAGGACAAACACGGAGGTGTAGGGAGGACAAATCGGTGATGGGTACCCCCTGATTTTATGTAAATATGTACCTATAATATTATTGCCAACAATATGTAAGCCACTACGATCAAAATAAAAATTATATATAAAAAGGTACAGACCTATTAGTAGAGAGAACAGAAATTGAGATGCTAGCTGGATAAGAATATAGGATCAAGTCAAGAAAGTTTTTAATGGATATATGGAATTCAGATATCATTATATGTTGAGAGAAGTGGTGAAGCTGTGAGGAACAAACTTCTGCAGAAGAGAATGAGGATAATCACAAAAGCAATTGCTTTGAGAAGGGATGGGTTTACACAAAGAGGTAGTAGGTTGGTCTTAAAGAACAACTCCTTTAATTTCATCTTCAGAAGGATCGTGGAGCATGTGGGCACAGATGTAGGGAGGAGGTGACATTGGCAAGGGAGATCAATTCGATGGCTGCCAGCTGTGTTTACTGCCTCCACTGTATTTAGACTTAGGAGCAAAGTCATCAGTTGAAAGGATGCAATAAGAGAGATGCGAAAGACTGTGGGGGAGAGAACATGAATCAAAAAAGATGAAAGCCTTTCTATGTCTTAGGCTAATTTGCTGCTTTCAAACTTTGCATTGGATTCTTCTAATTAGCAAATCTCTGATGAATAAAGATATATTCTTGTGCTTATCAGGCAGGGAACTTCCCAAACAGTGCACAGAAGAACTCTAGGGTCACTGCTGGTTTTTCCTTCTGCCAAATAGTCCAGAAGTTCAATGCATGTGTTTGAGGGTGTCCTGCTGCCTGAGTCCTATATTTTGGGTGATTATCTAGACCAGTTCAATGATGCTTGAGGTTCACTAGGGATGGACCTAGTGATGTAGGAGAGACCATGGGGGATGGAGATTGGATTGAGATACAGACTTACTCACTTTTGCCTCTGTGTTTACATGGGTAGTATTTGGTGTTGTAAACTTAAAAGTATCATTTGAGCTATCACATTTCTAGACTAAATTTCCAGTTGAGCTAACACTATTTAAAGTTTGCTTTGGTGGAAGGGCTTCTCCAGCTGCTACTGTTTTACCTGTCATTTTAATTCCCTAGTCTTCTATTTCAGCGCCACTGTGCTAATTCTTACAAACTGCCCTTGCTTTTTTGTTTGTTTCTTTGTTTTGTTTGTTTGGGATCATAGCTGGTGGTGCTCAAAGGCTACTCCTAGCTCTATATTCAAGAATTATGCCTGGTTGGTTTGGAGAACTGTAGGCGATGCCCAGTATTGAACCTGATTTGGCAGAGTGAAAAGTAAGAGCCTTATTTGCTGTGCTATCTCTTGGCCATGAAAGCTGCTTCTGTTTAAATGTATCTCCCATTTAACATACTAAAAATTCAATTCAATTGATTTCAATAGAAAAAAAGGACCCTCATCTAAAGATAGCTCTATTATGTGAGACATATAATTCAAGCCAAATGCTTAATCAGGTAGTAGATTTTGGAACTCTAGATTTTTTTTTTGTTTCCATTAACAGATTTCATTTTTTAAGAGAAGGGATTTTTTTTTGGGGGCGGTCACATCTGATTGTTTTCAGGGTTTACTCTTGGTTCTGTACTCAAAAATTTCTCTGGGCAGTGCTCAGGGGAACATATATGGTTCTGGGAACTGAATCCAGGTCGGCAGCAAGGCAAGTCCCTCCACTGTACAGCAGCTGACTGAGCCACCCCCCAGATTTCTTATTTGTGAAGTGTGACACCTGCCTGCTTCGTTCACAGGCTGTAGTGAAGCATCACAGAATGATGTGTGAAAGTGCTTTGCACCCTCTCAATTGCTCTGTCACCCTAAGCTGATAACATTAAGAAAGTGTTAAAGTGAAATAAAGTCTTTCTTATTCCAAGTTAGGAGGTTTGTTGAAGTCCATGAGAGAGAGAGAGTCATGGACTAAATTTTGGCCTTGTGAGTGTCCTCTGCTAATATCAACTTGGAAGTCTTTGCTGGAGCAGAACACAAATAATGAAAACAACAATGAAATGCAGAAATAAAAATAGGTGGAACGTATAGAGACTTATACAAAAACATTCTAATTTTTGATATATTCAGAGGTAAAAAGATTGAGAGATGTATAGACCAGAAACAGTTGACCAGTCAGTCTCTGAAAGATCTCATCAGCAATAGAACAAAGAATATAGTAAAGAGAGATTTTTATTTTTCTTAGAGATGAAGATAAGAATGAAATAAGGGATACATACTCATGTGTATATATGTACATATAAGCTTACACTTGTGTATGAAATGAATATTTAACTATGTAGTTCTTTATTATATTTTATCTCCCTAAATGTAAGGAGAAATACAATAATACTATTCTTCTAAGATCCATTATGTACCTTGACCTTCTAGGGTTACTAGTATTCTATATAAACCTGAAAAAGATATTCCACCTAAGTCTGATTTTCAGCTTCAAATGATTGAATTTGTGAGGACTTGGTAGATAACTCAAGGGTTAGAGCACAGAGAAAGCCTGTGTGGGTTCTTCAGTTCAATCCTTTGTACTATGTGGCTCCCAATATTATTGGGGTATTAGTTCTAGAGAATGCTACAATCCCCTCTGTTGGATGAGAATATGCTGATATACAAACTACCCTCATATCTCATGCTGCAACTCTGGCACTACTGGATGCTTATAATAAACACAAGCGTTATGAAACCGTATGGTAAGTTATTTAAACACACAACTTATCAATATAAAGATGCCAGTAAAATAAAAGTGCAATAATAATGGAGTGATTTTAAGGGGTGATGACAGTTCAGACACTTAGCATTTCGTGCAATTGATTTTTTTTAATTACCTGCAATATTTCCCAGTTTAGCTTTATTATTTGGGACTCAGTCTCTAATTTTTAATATCAGAAGAACCCAGAGATAAAAATAAACTTCAGGAATGAAATCCAGTGTTGGCAATAGTTTCAGTAATGTAATAGATAAGGTGCTTTCCTCCACCTCTGCTTTCTATCCCTCAAGAGACTTAACTGCAATGTATCTTCTACTATTAACTACAGTCAATGGTGTCATTTTCTCTTGTTAGTCTTTTCTCTAGTTGACTCCTGTCTCCCCAGTTGTAAGTTTCAAATACATAACTTCCTGCCAACTTAGTAACATTCTGAAAGAAGATCTATTTTGTAATATGTCCCCACAGAAGACAAGAAAAGCATGGTCCAATATTCTTCATCTCAGTCCCTTCCAGAAAATTGGTTTCAAACTATCGTTATAAAGATAAAAAATATATGTAATAGTTTGAAGAGATGACTATAAAAATTATCCAGTTGAACAAATGAAAACTGTTAACTTCCACTAAATGGAAATTCAGAAAATAAAACAAAGTCCCCAAAATTATGCAAGAAAGTTGAAGTGCTGGAAGAGATTGAATACTGACTTCAAGTAAATCAATATGTCTACTTACAGCCATTAGTTCAATGTAACACTGTAAAGTGGGGAAAAAATTGAAAAATTGTGCAAAAGACATCTAGAGTTTTTAAAATTTGCATGGTTTGAAAGATGTTTTATCTTCCATTGATGAACAAATTCAGAGATAAATGAAAATACATTAAAATATTGACAATGTTCTATTGAAATTTCATATGGTACACTTGACATTCATTTAGCTGACCTGAGTTTGATCCCCCCAATGGTCCCTGAGCCTGCCAGGAGTGATCCCTGAGTGCAGAGCCAGGAGTAAACCCTGGGCAGAGCCGGGTGTGGCTCAAAAGCTAAAGTCAAAATAAAAACAAATGAACATACCAAAAAAAAAAAAACCCAAATAAAATGTTATGGTCTTAATTTAAAGTTCAATAAGGTGTTTAATAACTGCAATAATGGTCAATAAGAAAACTCAATACTTTAAAATACAAATGCACTCTCTGACACAATATTCTTCTTAGCCATAAATTCTTATCTTTACGATAAAAATTCACAGTGTCTGTCTTTGTAGTTAAGATGTCTCATGATTTTCCCTGAGTCTACCATGGCACGTTAAGCCCTAGCCACTCCTGGCCACACTCCTTCTACTATAGCTGTTCTCATAACTTGCTGGGTATGGGCACAACTATTTCTACTATCGATAACAGTATAGCAGGTAGTTTACCATCTCTATGGGTAATTCTGAATAAAAGATTCACTGTAGCATCCTACCATTTAGGAAAGAGTCCTCACATATTTTTCTTTTACCTTACACCTTAGCCTGTGTTGGACCTCATTTTGTGTTCAATCCCGCATCCCATTCAGTCATTGAACTTAACACACTGTAAAGATAGGTGTCTTAATTTCCCGATTCTCCTATTGTTCTGGGGATATTTCAAGATTGAGTCATGTGTCTTATTTAATTTGTGCTGATTCTAATCACAGGGTATGTAAGGGAATAGGAAGTACAACCAGTGAAGAGAGAGTATACAGCTTAATAAACCCGAATCACAGTAGTTGTAAGTAATCATAAGGTATAACAACATTTCCAAGGAGATAACTGAAATTGAAGAGCGGGAGAAACTGTGCAGTGTCAAGACAAAAAAATCAGATAAAATTTGGTAGTTATCAATGTTGTGTATTAAAATGTCCAGGCAGAAAGAAAAATTGCATTTCCTGGAAGCTCTGTCATTGACCATGTAGTATTATAACCTCTTCTGGCCAATGTGCTTTTGAGTGAAAGTGACAGGTCACTGGAGGGTAGAGCATTTAATTGCTGATTAAGTATCTCTGGTACTTTTGAAAGGTAAACAAAAGAAGGACAGGGGAGAAAGCCAGCACTAGAGGGTATAGCAGGAGATAGTAAAAGTGATCACATATGGCATTCAATTTGGATAAAGGAATGGCAGAGTTACTGATGGACTGAGTTGAATTTATGTATATTCGAGAGATACTCTGTGTCTCAAGGTCCTAAATTGCTAAAATGGGCAGAACTAGCTCGTTTTTCCTCCCCCCTCCCTCC
>PVKC010005318.1:0-24995 GCA_004027635.1 Crocidura indochinensis | reverse complement strand
ATTTTTACAATTAGGTCAAGGATACAAGGGAGAAATTTTCTTTTTTTTTTTCTTTTTTTTTTTTTTGGTTTTTGGGTCACACCCAGCAGTGCTCAAGGGTTATTCCTGGCTCTATGCTCAGAAATTGCTCCTGGCAGGCACGGGGGACCATATGGGGCACCGGGAATCGAACTGATGACCTTTTGCATGAAAGGCAAATGCTTTACCTCCATGCTATCTCCCGGGCCCCGAGAAATTTTCTCCGTACTTTCTACTATTCACCTTTGTTGTCAATTCCCAGAGCAATGAGGATACTATGATTAAAAATATAGATGATCACCAATTTAGATGCTAATGTGTATCTAAAGCTATCTAATCTTCAGAGACAAAAGAAGTAACAAAATGATCAACTAGCAACAAGAGCTTACTAAACCTTCTGAAAATGACATTGAGAGATAAAATAATGTTCAAATTTCCTTACTCTTTTTTTCTTTATTTTCTGTTATTCTTTTCTTTTTTCTTTTCTAATAATTTCATTCCCACTTAACCTGGAAACAACTGTTTTATCACCAACTATGACAACTATGTGATACAGTCTTTAAATAAAGTAATTATTTGTGGGGCTAGAGCAATAGCACAACTGGTAGGGCTATGCCTTGCACACAGCCAACCTGGGTTCAATCTCCAGCATCTTGTGGTCCTCCAAGCACCACGAGGAATGACCCCGGAGCACGGGGCAGGAGTAATCTCTAAACACTGCTGGATGTGGCAAAAAAAAAAAAAAGGTGATTTATTTCTTAAAATAAAAATAAATATATATTTTAAAAATCTTTAAAACATTTCAAGCATCTTCAAATATTGGCCATTTATTTAATCTTAATAATCTTTATTTAGGGTTGGAGAGATGGCACAGCGATACATTTGCCTTGTGAGCAGGTGACCCGAGATAAACCTGGCTCGATACCTGCCATTTAGATGGTCCCCCAGTCTGCCAGGACTGCAGAGCCAGGAGTAACCCCTGAGCACCACAGGGTGTATCCCAAAAACCAATAAATAAAGTCTAAAAAATAAGAATTTATATTTGGTATATTGCAAAGATTTTATATGAAATGAGATGGGGACTTTTTTTCCTATTTAAATGAACAAATAGCTCATGAGCAGTGATTCACTCTATTGAGAAGCATAGCAAATGTACTTCACCAAAAAATGTGTTGTAGGCACTTAGTGTCCAAGCTCATGACTATTTGAGGTGACTAAGTAGAACACAGAACGTAAATAGTGGAATAAATAATTTTTCTAAAGCTTGTCTTTAAACAGAAGGCATAGGAAAGCATTTGGGTCTTTCTGCTATTCTAATAGTTTCACTTTTTTAGAAGTACACATGTGTGGAGTGGGAAGACTAAAAGATAGTAAAACAATTGAAACACAAAGTTAGCATGCACCTCACCCAGGTTTAATCCCCAGCACTATGTGATCCCTCAAACCTGCCAGGTGCAGCTATGAAGGCCCACAAGTACTGCCTCATTTGGTCCAGGTACTTCCCAATATCACAGAGCTACAGTAATCTGCCATGTTCCAGTGCTTGCTCTGAACACTGACCTTATTTGCCAAGAATCATCAATGGCAAGCCTTATGAGTACTGTTTATGGGTCTCTCAGAAAAGTATAATTTTATGTATATATGCATATGCATATGTTTTGTGAATGAATATTCAACTAAAGTTTGAAGCAGTTTATAAAATAAATGGATTGTTTATAAGAATATTTAAACAAGTTATTTATATTCTGGCTATAATAGGTTAAGGACCACAAGGAAAAATTCTGATTGCATGTGTTAATTTTTTCCATTCTTTGAGATCTAGCAAAACGTAGCTCGCACGTGCTTGCAGATTACTGGAAATATCACATTCCCATGAGACAACGTGACAGTTATGAAATTAAATAGCGTAAGCCAAAGACTCTAGCAGCTACATTAAACAAACATACCTCCAGAAAATTGTTCTGCCCTCACTTGTGCAAATGGGATACAATCTTGTATAAACAGTTACTCACAGCTCAGCATATAAAATATTAGAAGAAAAATCTTTGACATGGTTTTACTATATTTCACATTTTAAGGCTTGCTCTTCTCTCTCTGAGAGAATTATGGGATTTTAGAAAGTCCTTCCCAAGCCAAGTTCACTAACCAGAGCTAGCCTTTGCTCAGACCAGATAAACCTTGATAATAAAAAATAGTTAACCATGATTTTTAATCAAAATTTTTGACTCATAAAGATTTTTGTTTAAAGAAATTCACTTTAGAAATATTGTGAGGGGAGAGAGAGAAATTGTGTCAGTGTGAGGGGAGGGAGAAGATGTTAAAACAGGAACATGGGCTTCCCCAGAGTGGATTGTAGCCCAAAAGAAATTTCTTAAAGATAATATATCATGTGTGATTGGTAAATAATTAACTGTGCTGGTTAATTTAACAAACAGAATTCTTCAGTTGAATTAATAAAGCACAATTTTATTTTTGACCATTAATCTTAGACAGAAAGAGAAATCCTTGCTTAGTGGGAAAGCGGGGCTAGAAAGGCACCAGGTTTCTTTCTATTTTTGCTTTTCACTGCTTTTGCACACCAATAAAATTTGTAAAATTTGTACACCAATATAAAATTGGCAACTTCCTTCTAAAATTATTCTATCTGGTTGAAAATACTTATGAGCTCATTGCCATCATGAATTTATGTTTGTAGACCTCAAGCAGGATTTCTAGTAGCTGCTACCATTACTCTACTGATTTCCATCTAATCACACTTCCTTCCTCTTTGCTCACTGTGTTTATTATCCTTTGATGTCCACAATTCACCAGAAGGCAGAATACAGACTCACTAAAGACACTCAGGCAAAGGGAATACCAAATTTTACATAGACAAATTTACAAATTTTACATAGACTTACAGAATGCAGACTTCTTTGGACTTCAAGTTCAACTATAGTAGCTCACAAAGAATCAGAGATGATATGTACCTACCTGACAACACTACAACTTCTGCTCCCTAATGAATTCAATCCAACAGAAGTCACCCTAGCCACAAGGGAAGCCATTAGTCAGTTTCTTGTTATCCCATCAGTTATCCCATTAATCCCAATTAGTCCTAGTGATGGGATAGACTGTTTATTAACTTCAGAAACAGGAAGCTTAGATGGAAGGAATCCCAACTATATCTAAGCAAAAAAAAAATGAGCCTACATAAAAAAAAAAAATGTTACTTTGAGACCAATCATAGCCCTGTATGGTACCTACTCTCTGTTCTGTGCTTAAGGCTTGTTCCCAGTGTGCTGGGATCATCTGGTGCTGAGGATTGACCCCAAACCTCAGCATGCAAAATATGCATTCAAACCTTTGAACTATCTTTCTGACCCATTAAGCATAATCTTAATTCAACAAGTCTTAAGAATGTCTTTGCATTCACTCTGTGTAGCTTCAAACTTTCAAAGAAAATCCTTACATGAGCTCTCTGTAGAAGAATAACAAGCTACTGTATTGAGTTCTCTTAAGGCTCCAGCAAGATAATACACAGAATGTACCTAGCACAGTTGTACCTAACACACAGAATGTACCTACTCCTCTGTAGAAGAATAACAAAGGTAGTGTGTTGAGTTTTCATAAAACTCCAATAAGATAACACACAGAATGTACCTAGCAGTTTCTAAGAGAAAATAAGCACTCAAAAACTTATTTTACTTTATTAACGTTTCATGGAGTTATTTTATTTCTTCACATTTATTAAGTTTAGCCCTCTAATAAGAGTTTCATTCAAGTCAATTTTTTGCAAAGCATTTTAGAAGCCTTTCTTGAAGGAACAGACAGTATTGAGGTAAAAAAATTTTAACCCTTCCTTTGTCATCTACTTTCTTGAGAGGCATCATTCAATTTTACCATGTGAAACCAACAGTAATTTTTATGTATTATATATTGCTAGTGAGATCTCCAGCAAAACCCAAATATTCTAAGTTTCCTGGAAAAATTACATCTTAATCCTCAGTCAATCAAGGTGTAAGCATCATAAAGGGAGAAAAGATATAAAATGACTTCAACAACCGTTTGTTTTGGAATGGTCTTAACAGCAAAGTAAACGGTATACTCTTATTTTATTTGCCTTCTAGTGAAAAAGCATTGATTTTTTTACATTTTTCCTTCTCTGATCACTATATACTGCTATCCAATTTATTTTTTAATTCACCTTTACATACTCTTTCTAGAGAGCTTTCAAAAATTTTAGACATATGAGAAGAGCTGCCTGTGATCTGGCAGACAGGCATTAAAGTTGACATTTGCAAACATCATTGTTTCACTCACAGTTCAGAGGCATTTTGACAAGAAGAAAATACAAACCTTCACTCATTCTAGTGCAAACATTCTGAAACTATATGATTTACATGGTAATAGACAAAGGTTAAATTCCCATATTTTATAACCTTCTCACAAACTTTAGTCACATCTCTAAAGTTTAATATGAAATCTTTTGATTTTTTTCTATAATCCTTATAAATCATGTATGCCTATCTATATGAAGAAAGCATTTAATGACTACCTATAAGATTAGTATTTTGCATATTAAATCACATACCAAAGTGTATAAAACATTAGTAATTATTTTCAATGTAAAACTTTGAAAGAAAAATATTGTTATACAAATAATGCCTTAAATATTCTTAAATATAAATTTGTTATCAGCTTAATATAAGTAAAATTTGTTGCCACTCAAAACTATGTTCTGATATTTTAATTAACTGGTAATAGGGGAAACCCTTGGATGGCAGAATATCTAAGAATTGAAGACAAGCACTAAGTACTTTGGAGTAGGAAGATAGGACTATGATCATGAAGAATACATCTCTATCTGGGTCACCCTGAAAAGAAATTTTTAAGAGATCAGAGTAAACCTAATTTTCCATTATTCTGTCAAATCAAAATATTTCCATTTTCTATGACAACATGTTTGTTTTTAAAGTTTTAGTTTATAGTTTCTCCAATTCTAGTTTTAGTTTCATCAATTGTCACCAATTGACTGAAATTCTCAGCAAACATCAATGTTTTGATACTTGAACAGAGATGTCGCTAATTCACCCAACCAAGTGAAAGCGAGTTTTTTAGACATGACACTTACAGGAAAGTTTGTTTAAATAAAATTCATCCTTCAAACAAGGGTTTCCTAATTAAACAGTCCCAAGATAAATGACATCTGAGAAGAGTTGTGTACATTAATACACATAACTATAGACCTCAGAAGATTTGAGTACTGGTCTGTGCCTCTATGAATTCTTTTCTTTTATTTTCTCATATATATGCCCAAGCAATTAAAGAAAACTGCAAACAAGCATTTGTTTTCTCCTTTTCCCTATGTATTTTCTTTATAGATCAAGAGCTATAACAAAAAAAAAAGTTCTTACCCCATGATGCTTCAGTTGGAATACATTTACAAAATTAACTTTGAAAAAATTGGAGTTGATTAGTTACATTAAATATTCTGTCAACAAATTCTACTCATCCTAATCAGTCATAATTAACACTGATGTTTGATGAGAGGTACAAGTAAAAGTAGCAAGTTGACATGCTGAGTTGCCCCTCTAGGGAATTAGGTAGTCTGCTCATTATTTTCAACTTGGAAAAGAAATGTATTTTCCTGCTTTGACCAAATTGGCAAAAGAAATGTATAATTAATATAAGAATGTTTTACACATATTTAGCAAACTCGGCAAGCAGTTATACTCCAGGAGTAGGTTGTGAATTCTAGAATTATGATAATTTAAAGACATCAAAAGTTTGACTAATCCATGCTTTCTAACCAGCTCAGGCTTTCCAGCATGGTTTATTTGTGCTGGAGATTCTAGAGAACATCTCCTAACAAGGGCAGAAAGAATTAAATTGGCATACTTGTGTCACCTTGAATAACAGAAAAGATGCACCACTGTCCTTATATCACATCAGATGCCTTCCAATAAGCCCTGATTGGCAATGCTTTAACTTTTGGAACACTTTGCCCATCAACACCCAATAATGCCATGTAAGCAGAGTGAATTCCCAAAACTCATTTCCCAGAATAATTACTTCCTTTTGTGTAACTTAGATTTGTCATGACTTCACAAACAATTTATTTTTACCACTAATTTCATGTGGTTCTGCTAGACATAAAGGAGAGAAACAGGAACTAGTACCCTAATTTGTGTCTGTGATTCATCAAAACTTAGCTTTGACTTTCTCCTTATCCTGCCTCCCTTAGAAAGTTCTAGTCTTTCTTACACTCCAGTATTATTTTTTTCTTTGAAACATCAACCAGCCCTCAAAAGTTTGCTTGGTTTAACATTTCACTTCTGTAATATAATGAGAATAAACAATTCTGACATACAGTGAGAAAGAAAAGATGCTATTCAAGGACTAGTTTTTATTATATGCCCTTTAATTTAAAGCCACAGTTTCCAAGAAACTCAACATGATTTAAAATAGAACTTGCTGAACTTTCTTCTCATCATCCTGCAGATTTTTTATCATGCAAGTCTTTCTATTCCAAATACTTCTAAATCTTCACTACCTCCTAGTCCTTGTTCTTTGTGCTGTACTGGAATTCTTCCTGCTTTAACCTAATTCCCAACCTAAAGACACTGCAGTCATGGAGCCTTCTCTAGACCATTAGGCTAGATTCACAATCATGTTTTGATCCCCTTCCTTCTGTTAATCCTTTCGGTTCAGGATTTCATTCTCTAACCCTTTCAGTTCAATCTCTCAGGCTTATCTTCACCATTTTTCTCTTCCATATAGACATCATCTATATATCATGATAGCCCTTATTTCCTTACACAGTATTATTCTTTGAAAATTCCCTCTATTTCTCAAATAGGCCACAAAAATGGAGTACGGGCACTAATATTAAAAGCACTAATATGAAAAGGTATGTATAAATATATATATGTATATATTATATATATTACATATATATTACATATATGTATATATGTAAGTATCAAGTACACAGAATTGTTTTGGTTTTGGTCTACATTCAGCAATGCTCAGAGCTTACTCCTGACTCTGCACTCATGGGTTACTCCTGGCTCTAGGAAATATATATGGTGCCAAAGACTGAATTTGGGTTGACTCCATCCAAGTAAAGAATCTAACCCACTGTACTCTCTCCAGACTCTCAAGAAACATTTTTGTCTAATTGTCAAGATCTGTTGTAATATAAAGTTAAAACACACACGCACATATATATATATATATATACATATATTAAAAATAGACTGCAAAATAAAAGTAAATATCTATAACCAGAGACAGAGAAAGAAAAGAGAGCAAGAGAAAGAGCAAGAGAGAGAGAGAGCATACAGGAGGTTAATAACTTGCCTTGCATGTGGTTGCCATGACCTGGTTTAAATCTCAAGGGTCCCCTGAACCTAACAAAGTGATGTCCAAAAACAAAAACAAAAAAATGTAAAGAATAAATACATACAATAATATAAATTTTAGCTCTATGTTCATGGGCTCCTGGAAGAGCCTCATACTCCATATGCAAATTAAATTCATGTTTTCTCCTAAACCTGTTTCCATTACTACTATTTCTATAAGTAGCATAAATAATCTGATAGGGACCCAGTTGCAAAACTTCATAGTGGTGTAAATTCTCTCTCTTTGGTTGTTTGATGTACTTAAGCAGTTGCCCTGTCCTTAAATTTATTCCAACTCATTATTATTATTATTATTATTATTATTATTATAGTTCCTTCTTACTCTTTATCTGAAGTATTGTATAGTACCTGAATCTATCTGTCTCCTTTCATCATTAACTTTTATAATATGTGTCTCTTCCATATTAATCATTACTGTCCTTAAACCCTTCCTATGACACCCAAGACCCACTGAATATAGATGGGACTTTTTAGAGTAAAGAAGAAAGTTTTTGCTAGTCTGATCACATCTCTTACCTTCTGCTTTTATCTTTCAATGTTCTTACATTTCCACAAAAGCTATTCACTTGGGCCTTATGTCAACATAGCACTTTTCCTATGTATATGAAAAAACAAAGTGGGGTTCAATCACTTACCTAAATGAATATTTCAATATGCAAAGTTTACTACTTAAATCCTTCAGACCCTTTTTATCTAAGAGAGATGTACTTCATCAGGGTGATGACATGTGTTAAGCAGGGTGTATCATCTGCTGCAGACTCAGAGGTTTAATTTTACTTTAACTCTTACCCTCTTTCCATATACAACAAGGCTGCCAAGTCCCTTGGGCTGATTGGATTTCCATGTATGTGTGTTTTTTTGCTTCTGTGTGATCTCAGCAGGGATAAATGAACCTAAGATATTAAAATGCAATTTGTTCAGATCTTTGCCTTTAGGGTGAGCACTAAGATGCTTCCATCAGCCAGAAAATTTGTGATCTAATTTAGAAGCAGTGAGCCATGCTGTTTTTTTCTCAGACACTTCACAAAGCTACACCAGGTCCCCACATTTCTATGCCTTTCTAAAAGGTTTTCTTGCAAGCTATAAACAATGTTGATTTTTCTTCTCCATCTTATCCTTCTAAGAAAGACTCACTTAGTAAAGTCAGGGAGAAGGAACTCTATTATTTAGCTGGCACCTTGTTGAAATGCCACATTGCTCCTTTAATGTCTAGCATTCTGCACTATCAAAGACTCCCACTTTCACCCAATTTTTACCCAGACATTTTGGAAAGAATCTGCCTCCAGCACCTTGCAAAAAGTACAGGTTCTGAGATTTGCATTGAATTTGCTTAAGCAAAGCATTCTGAATTGACAATCTTTACACATTATGGAAGAGATTGCTTACCAATATCATAAGTTAAAATTTTCACTACTATCTTCAAACCAAAATGAAAGAATTTCAGGTTTTTCTACTGATAATTTAAAAAAATGTTTTTTTCTTCTCTCAACTTGGCTAAAGACAGGTTGGAGTTATTATTACTAATATTTTCCTGGATGTTTTGTTTTGTTTTGTTTTGTTCCCTTTGGTTTTTCAGGAAAAGAAAAGATTATGAAAAGCATATCCGTGAAAAAATCTGGACTTTTTAAAAAAATAATTCTTGGACTTAGGTATTTTTTTAAAGAAAGAAACAGAGAAAAAGCTGTGGGCATAACTTTTTTAGAAAAATTCAGCATTGAAAGTGGTTGAATTGGATCCTATTAGAAGATCCAAAAGCTTTAGACAGATGCATTACCAAGCTACACAGAAATCATTGAGATACACGCAATCCCTTTGGGAATTGAAAACATCCTAGTATTATCCTGCCATCACTCAAGAAAAAGGAAAGAGGTCAGCATTTAGCTTCATAAACAAAATGCAATTTAGAAAAAAATCCCAGTTTATTATTACTAAGATGAATAGGTATATATTCAGAGAAAATAGATAAAAATAAATGAATCCACATTAATTTTGCACCTATGTAATTGCAAAATTCTAAGTTTATAATTGAAGCTCCTGTAACATTGGTGCTTCCTTTAAAAAAAAAAAAGGCAATTTCTTGAAATGCAACTTTTCCCAAATTAGATGTAGATGAGAGAAAGCACTAGTATGCTCAGGTCTTTGACCTAAAAGCAACTGAGCCCCACATCTATTGGCTGTGGTGGTCATCAGCCAACTTGTTGAAAGTTAATTGGTGGCTTCTTAGCAACGCAAAGATTAGAGATCTGAAGACTTTCAAATAAGATGTTGCCTTGCAATTCAGACAATAAATCTGATAGAAATCAAATAATAGTCTTGGCAAATACAAAAGAGTGGAGTAGCAAACATATTCAAGAGTGAGAAAAGAGCATGTAAGAGCCCTTGGCTTCACCTTCAATACATTGGTAGCCTAATTACAGACAAGAGAAGTGCCTATTCACTTCAAGACATTGGTCTCAATCACTTTGAAGCTGCATAGCTTCAAAGGACAGAATGAAACTTGAACTGTATGTTTTAACCCCTCATTCTAATTTTGAAAGAAGGATAGCAAAGACAGCACCAGAAACTGAGATATTGCCAAAAGTTCTTTTGTATTGGAGTTCAAAATGTTGAATGTCATTTCATTCTAAATCCAACATATTCTAATTTTCTCTTTCCTTGGAAAGAGCAAAGATTTTGTGCTGACTATCAGAACAACTTTGCAAGCTTGATTAAAAGGCATATTAGTTTCTAGGAATGGGTTTTATTTTTCCATTGCATTTTTCTCTGTAAAAATCTTTATTAGATTCTCAACTATAAGTGTGTCCTGGCCATGTAATTTAGCAGAATGCTACACTTCCATAAGCCTATTTTCATCATGCAGTCGATTGTTCAAAATGAATATAAATATAATCCATAGGCATCGACAAAATGTGATATACACTTTTAGGACTACCTTAAAATAAAAGTCCCATAAATTGTCACTGAAAATTACACAGCCACATTACCTGTATTTCAAATTGTACTGATTAAGTCTTTCACATACTCAACCCATTCAACAGAGATAATTAGATAGCATAGGAAGCTCTAGCATTATAAAATCAAAGAACTTAAGTCTCATTGTAAGCCAGAAGTGCCAATCTTGTTAGTGTCTAATTTTTATAAGGCATGAATGCCACCTACTGGCAAACATTAATGATTGCAATGTCTGACCAAGAGGCGCTGACTATTCAACTTTGCACATTTAACTGCTTATTACATGCACATATTGTTCTCTCTAGATGTTAATATTTTAAAGTAAACTAAGCAAAAATACATTACTTTTGCCATTATGAAAATATTTTACATTGTATTGCACTGAAATACAAATTTGTACTATTTTTAGTCCATCTCAAGTAAAATGAAATCTTCACAAGAACTTACTAATCATTTCTATTGAATGTAGAAATATCTGACATTTTATGAGTATTCGTTGCTCTTATGAGCACAATAGTAATATCTGGAGAAGACAGACACAAACTGAAACTGCGGATTCCTTTTTTATGTTCTATTTGAACACTTGGCCTGTTTCTTAGTTTATTTGAGGCTTAACCTTCTCACCTTTAAGTAGGTATAACAATTCCAAAGGAGCCACTGAATAACAAAAGTGGGAAAATATTTAGAAACTGTAGAACTTTGCCTTAGGGAGTGGAAGGTTTGTGCCCAAACACCAGGCATTCCAACCCTACAATTACTCAAAATACTGAATTGAAGTCAAGAAACTACAAGCTTTAAATAGAAGAGAGGGTCACCAGCTCCTGTCATTTTGGTGACCTCTGGGAACATTTCTAGTGGACCCATATCTAATTCTAGTTGTTCAAATAATGAAGTCACTAGCAGGCACTATTTTAGACACCTGACTGGTGGATGCAATGTTGGTTCTCTTTGCCTTAGTGACAGACTAAAAGAAAATCTCTGAGGTGAGCCCAACCACCTCAAACTATGGTAATTGCTGCCACTAAGGAAGGGGACTGAAAGACATTTGCTTAAGCCTAGCAGATACACAGACCTGGCTTCTCTTGATTCACACCTGATAGGTAACAAGGAAACATCTAGCTGCCTGATGGTCACTTAGAATCTTGATCAACTTCCAGAGCATAACCAGTTAGAAAGGGGTTCCCATTGCCTATTGTGCTTCATGGTCTCAGCCCCAGAGACCATGTTCTATGACTTAGTACTCAATCACTTCTTAAGCCATGTCATATACACAGTACTTTATGACCCTATAACAGAAACTAGAGAACTACAACCTTAAATCTTTGCTTGCCTCTCAATCTCAGTGCTGAAGGGCTCTGAAATACAATGGTCTTGAAACTCATACAAACTCTAGACCTCCACAAACTTGGCACCAATCTGACATATAATCCTTGTGACTTTCACACTCATTCACCACCCAGGCCTGCACAAATATGGTGCTTATGACACCCCTAGAACTAGTGTCATGAGCCCAAGGTCACTACAGAGTTGGGGTACATTTGATGTATTTTATACATTGCTACCCCCAGACACCTATAAGGTCAAATTTCTGGTCACTCTCAAGATTATTATATATACTATTTGCTCTTCTTTCTCTATTATCTTTGTCAACTTCAGCCCACATCAGTAGCAATTCTATTGAATATTTAAGTCTATATTTTTATAGATCTGATGTACTTTCACCAATAAGTGGTTTCAAATTTATTCATTAAGTTTTAGTATTCAGATAGCCATATCCCATAAAATTATTAGGAGTCTCAGTGGGGCATTTAAGAAGTCATTATTCTGGAAATCTCTCACAGAATTCTGAAGCATTTGAATAGTTCAGTACTCTCTGGAAGGTTTTGCAAGGATTTTAATTTATATTATAACTAATATTACATTTTGCAACTTGCCAGGGAACCATTCTGTATTTGAGAGGAAATAACTATCCATGAGCACTTCATTAGTATATTAAGCAAGTAACAAAGCTTGCATTGTTAGCATGGACTTGAATATTAAGGAATTCTATTATCTCATGTGACATGAAGTTAAGAATAATGTTAATTGATCAGCGTGGCAGTACAATCAAGGGGCCATTTTCTTTCCATGTCTTGATCTATTGTCTATAATGTTAGTTTCTCCTGAGATCTCCTCTTTGACCTTTGGATGCTTCCAGTAGAAATCTGGGATGCATGGAATACTTTTTGCACTGAGTGGGAAAGGGAGAATGGCTCTCAGAAGGACAGTAAGACAGAGGATGAGAATTTTCCCATAAAGCTTGACCATCCATTTGGCTTAGTTCATGGGACCCTGTGTGCTCTTGAACTAAATGACTAGGACTAATCTGATTTGGATGAGCGTTAGATCAATCAGGATCTATCTCTGAAGGCAAATGAAATCAGTTTCAGCTCAGTTCCTTAGGCTGCATGAAAGAATGGAGAAGAGAACAACATGGAGTTTTCTTAGAAAAGATTCAAAGGAAAAATGAAGGCAAGACAAAATGGACACTAAAAGTTCTCTGCCTGATGAAAACACAGAGAAATCTGTTCTGTGTAAGTGATATCACTATGCTCAATTTTCTCTTTTTTTTCTGTTTTGTAATTTACATAAACTAATTTTTTTTTGGTTTTTGGGCCACACCCGGTGATGCTCAGGGGTTACTCCTGGCTATGCACTCAGAAGTTGCCCCTGGCTTGGGGGACCATATGGGAAACTGGGGGATCAAACCTCGGTCCATCCTAGGCTAGCGCAGGCAAGGCAAGCACCTTACCTCCAGCGTCACCACCCAGCCCCATAAACAAATTCGTAATATTTTAAGTGATCACTTTCTGTAAGTCCACTTATGAAGAATATAGTATGCTCTTATTAAATTCTACATGTTTATATTTATTGTGACAAAAGTTCTGTATACTTGCACTAAACTTGATACCACTCAAACACCTGAAGTATACATGCCAGTCTCTCTGAGCACACACTTCTCTGGATTTCAGTTTCCCCACCAAGTAAACAAAATATGGAATCAATGAGTTCAGAAGTTTTTCACAACATCCACATCCTGTATAAATCTATATCCATATTCATCAAGAGAATGTACTAACAATGAGAACATGCCATATATTATTAAAGTAAATATTGACTTAGTGTGGGTCTTACTTGGTAGAGAATAAATCCAGTGAGAGGCTTTCTCCTGTCTTCAAACACCTTCTTTGGATGAGAAGAGGCAGCTATCACAAGATTTAAAAAACAAAGTTTCAAAGCCAGAATAGAGTGTTAGAGAATAAGGATGTCCTGCGCAGGAAGAATGAGTAAAAGAGAAGGTAAAACTGAAGTCATACCTAAAAGAACAACTATTGTTGAAAAGATAAAAATATGTTATAGAAAAGGAAAGAGGGATGAGAAGGCACTGCAAAGGTGGGCAGTGGGAAGGATGGGAAACACTTCCAATTCTTGTCTGCCCAGTGATTCAGAACCCAATGATAGAATTCTGCTCCAGGATAGCAGCACTGGAGGTCCCAGGTTCACACTAATGATACTCAGGGTTCAGCTCAAACTTTGAACCCTCCAGCCCTTTGTACTCTTACCCTGGCCCTGGTGATAGTTTTAATTTTAATTTTTAGGCATAGTAGTTTACAAAGTTATTCATAGTTAGGTTTCAGGTATATAATTTTTCAACACCTAGCCCAAAACCAGTGTCAACTCTCCACCAATGCCCTATTTTCCCTCACACCCACTTCCAATCTACTTCTTGACAGGCACATTTGAAAGTTTAATTGTTGTTGTCTGACTTTCATATTAGTTTTGTTGGTTCTGTAGTTCAGATGTCTGTGATATATAGAATAAATGTCAAGGGTGACTATGGCATCAAATGGATTACCCTGGAACCTGGACTATGGAATTGAGGAGAAGGAAGAAAAATAAACTGAAGAAAGTTATGAAGTGGTCAGAAGATAATAAGGGTAGAGGGCAAATGCTTCAAATACCCTGGTGGTGTAGTATATCTAATATTGTATATCTGATGCTACTTTTTATGGTAATTCTTATTAGTGTGATAGCTATAGATTACAGTGATCTTCCACAGGCCAATTCTTTAGTGACAATCTTATTCTTCTTCCATACAATCATCACAGTAACTCTGCTATGATAATCCACATTTTACCCTCAAGTTATCTTATCCAAAATAAGATATAAACATTTTTAGACCTGTGACTAGAAAACAAATCCTCATAGTATCAAAGATCAGAATGCCTTCAGTGTAGTCTTCTGCCTTTCTGAAATGCTGTGACCACTACTGTACCACAATGTTTGTACAGACAGAAGGACAATCAGGAAATCAAAAACCTTTATAGAAAGACTACATCTTCCTTGAGACAAATGAAGATAACTTTACTATTGACACAAAGAGACCATCTCTAATTGGGTAGGGTGTCATAAGTTCCAAATTTAGATGATCTACTTGTTATAGAGATGTGACAATGAAGACAACATTGCTTGCTAGCAATAAGATGTTAATATCTGAGCATTATTTGAGGAATAATAACATAAACAGCATTTAAACTTTTATCTGGAAATTAGATTAAAGGGCTATATAGAAAAATTGCAGAGTCCCTGGGTTACTTACTACTTACTATACTTACTATATATGGAGAGAGAAAGAGAGAGAGAGAGAGAGAGAGAGAGAGAGAGAGAGAGAGAAAGTCCACTGATCTCCTAAGCTACAAAGATCATTTACCACCACTGTCACCTCCATACTAGCACTGCCCTAGGTTATCCATTTCAACTCATCACATATTTGGGCTCCTGTGTGGTTTTATTGGACCCAGATGCACACCAGTGTTACCTTATCTTATTATTCTAATATGAAGTATCAAGACACAAGTTTCATCATTGCTGTCTGCATTTCATCATTTAGTCTGCATTGCTGAAATGGAACTGAGGCTCCTGCCATTCAGCACTGCTTCTCAAACTCTTTCCTGAGGAAGTCATGTTCCCTGACCTCTGAGTTTCCTTCACCAGTGACTGTTGCCTTCTCTGCAATTGTGAAAAATGCCTTTTGATCTGTGGCCTGCATTTAAAAACTGACATCTGGTGGTTAGGGTGGTAATTAGCCATCATTTTAAAGTTATTTCTGCCTTGTTAACTGAGTTACTCTGTGATCAAATTATGGGATAATTTAGAAGAATTCAGGCATATTGATTGTATAATCCATAATGTGTGTAATTAATAACTACTCCCTGAAAGCCCCAAGTGAGAAATTTTAAGGATTCACATTAGACAAAAAGTCAAGGCCTGAATGGTGTTTTCTCCTCAGTGCCTTTTATTAACCACATATAAAAGAGAAGCAATTAAAGATGAGCTAAGATTCACCACCAAAATGTACTGACACTGTAACAGCACAATTTACATTCCCAACAGCCACAGACCTGTTTGTGTCACTTGAAATCTTCTTGCATTGAGTGTCTAGGCTATCATTTGACCTAGAATGCACATTTTGGGGGACTCCCTGGGCTGCTTTCTTCCAAGAGATTGCTTCACTAATCCCAGCCCAGTTACTTATGGGGCTATTTTTCAGGCCTGAGGGTGGCAATGGTGCAGATAAGTAGCTGCCAGCAGTTCTGCTAGTTTGAGCTGTTTTTATTTATGTTTCTAGAACAACAAAATTTTGTTGGAAAAGAGGCTTGGTTCCACCTTTTTAGTTTGCATCTTTTTTTTTTTTTTTTTGGTTTTTGGTTTTTGGGTCACACCCGGCAGTGCTCAGGGGTTACTCCTGGCTCCATGCTCAGAAATTGCTCCTGGCAGGCATGGGGGACCATATGGGGCACCGGGATTCGAACCGATGACCTTTTGCATGAAAGGCAAACGCCTTACCTCCATGCTATCTCCCGGGCCCCTAGTTTGCATCTTAACCTTACAATCATTCTAGGCACCAAAGAAATGTATATATAAATACACAGATATTTTTTATATTTTTAAATAAAATTCTGTTAATTTACCACTCATTACATAAAACTATAAAATTTCAAGGAGATAGCTTCATCTCTCTGTATATGTATAAAGACTCAACAATAACTACCACTGAAACCCTTGTGTCAACACAGTATCAAAAAGACCCTTCTGGGCTCGGAGAGAGACCACAGCGGCGTTTGCCTTGCAAGCAGCCGATCCAGGACCAAAGGTGGTTGGTTCGAATCCCGGTGTCCCATATGGTCCCCCGTGCCTGCCAGGAGCTATTTCTGAGTAGACAGCCAGGAGTAATCCCTGAACACCGCTGGGTGTGGCTCAAAAACAAAAAAAAAAAAAAAAAAAGACCCTTCTATAGAACTAAAGAGATAGTACAGGGTTAAGGAACTTCCCTGACAAGAGGCTGATCCAGGAACAACTCCCAGCATTGTGATCCCTGAGCACAGCCAAATGTGAACCCAAACAAAAGGACTTTCCATCCAATCTTCCACTTCTTTTTGCTCTTACCATCATACTTTGGGGGGAGGGGGGGTCTGAGTACTTTTTTGTTGTATTTTGCCAGTATGTTTGCTTTGGTTACTTAAGATTATTTTTTTTCTGGGTCAGAGTAATAGTAGAGTGCGTGCTTACCTTGCATACGAACCAACCAAGACCCAATCCGCAGTATCCTCTAGGGTTCCCTGAACACTGTCCAAAGTGACCCTGAGAGATGAGCTAGGAACCCTGCACACTGCCAAGTAGGGCTCAAAAGAAGAAAAAAGTATTTTTTGTTTTTGTTTTTGTTTTGTTGTGATACTAGGGATCAAACCAGGCATCCACTCTAACTGTACTACTGAACCATTTCTGTGGTCTGATTTTGGTTTTAAGCTCCAATCTGAGAAAAGAAAATCAAACTTATTTTGCCCAGCTATCTTATTTTGCTCAGGATAATCACCTCAAGTTCTATCCATGATGTGGCAAATATCTGATTTCATGTTTTGTCAACAGCTAAATAATGTTATAATGTTATATTGCCACCGTTTCTTTATTCAGTCACCATCCATGTATAAATTAAGCCCATGTTTTAACCATTACAAATAATACTGGCACAAACATAGAGGTGAAATTGTTTTTATATCATTTCAATAAATGCGATTTTGATTTTTAAGAGTTCCCCAGCTGAAGTCAAAGCGATAGCCCAGTGAGTAGAGAGCACTTACCTTGCAGGCAGCCGAAACAGGTTCAATCCTCCGCATCTAATATGGTCCCATGAAGTGTCCTCCGAGCTTGCCAGGAGCAATTCCTGAGCACAGAGCCAGGAGTAACTCCTGAGGGCCACCGGGTGTGACCCAAAACAAACAAAAAAAATTGCCTTCAATAAAAACTGTGATGATGAGTAAGAAAAACAAGGGGAGATCTGAGGGATAGCACATTGGATAGGGTATTTTCCTTGCAGGTGACTGACCCAGGTTTGATATCCAACATCCCATATGGTCCTTGGAGACTGCTAAGAGAGATTTGTGAGCACAGAGCCAGGGGTAACCCATGAGCACCACTGCTTGTGACCCAAAAAAAAAAAAAAAATTAAAAAAAAAAGTCTCCATACTGTTTTCCATAGAGACAGCAACAGTTGATATTTCTGCTAAGAGGCACAACAATATTTGCTTTATTTTCAGTTATTTGATATATCATTCTCACAGTTGTGTGATGATTTCTCACTATTTTATTTTTTTTAAATATGTAAAGACAAAAATGCTAATCAGATACAGAAAGATAGAATAGAGTTAAAGAAATGTGTTTTGATAGAAAACCCCAGTTGATCCCATCATCAAATATAATCCCCTACCAGAAATGAACCCTAAACACAGATTCAGGATTAAGCTCTCAGTGCAAGTATTTTCTGAAAACCAAAAAAATACAATTTTTTTAAATCAATGAACAAATCAGCATTTTTACTTGGCTATTCTGAACTTTTTTCCCATTTTTATGATTCAGCTTGTTTTATTTTTACAGTTACATGACTCATTTATATATTTTAGATATCAATCCCCTGCCAAATGCATGACATGCAAATACTTCCCAATTAGTATGATGTCTTTTGGCTTCGTTCTTGTTTCTTTGTTGTGTGAATGTCTTTTAATTTGATATTAAAGTCTGCTTATTTTCACTTTTGTTCCCCTTACCATTTGGGAATTTGTCTAAGTCTCCAAACACATTTCTGAATCATGTAAGAATCTTTGATCTTATATTCAATTTCTTGATTCATTTCAGTTAATTTTACCAATGATATAAAAAGATTATTTAATTAAGCTAGTGTGGAGGAGGTGGTCTTTCTGCCATTTTTTTGCCATTTTCATGATTATTCTGTTTTCCCAGCATCATTTGTTTTGAAGGGGCTTTTCTTCCATTTTCCTTTCTTGGTCGCTTTGTTATTAATTTTCCCTCTATATGTGGTTTTATTTATCAGATTTACATTTTAATAGTCTATATTGTGTCCAAATGTGATGCTTTTTTTGATTGCTATTACTTTGTAACATAATTTGAAGTTAGAAAATATAATGCCATCATTTCTCTTTCCATTTCTCTTTTCCTCTTAGGTTAGCTTTTGCAATTCAAGGTCATTTGTACTTTCATTGAAATTTTAGAATTTTTCTGCTCACTTGAAAATAGCATTGCTATACATTTCTATGTTGCCTTATAAAATTGGCGTTTCTATAATATTAATCCTTCTAATCCTTGAACATGGAGCATAATTTGATTTCTTTGTATCTTCTATTTCTTTCAGCAATGCCAGATGTCTTTGTAGATACTTTTGTCTCCTTTAAGTGTTGTTCTAGACATTTCATCCTTTTTGATGAATGTAAAGAAACTGAAGTTGCTGTCTTAATGTTTCTGTTTATTTGTTGGTTGTATCAAAACCAATAGGGTGTTTAATAATTTTGTATTCTGTCACCTTTATATTTTTTATTTAATTAAATAGCCATGACTTATAAAGTTGTTGATAGTTGGGTTTTAGGTATATCATATTTCAACGCCAGTCATATCACTAGTATTAGCTTTCCTCCACCAGTGTTCTTCATGCTCCCTTCCCTAATACCTGCCTGCTTGAGAGAAAGAAGATGAGATAGGGAAATAATTGGAGGAAGAGGGCTGAATACTGGCCATATCCAAAGCGTAGACTCAACAAAACTGAAAATATAAGATCTAAATTACTACACAGCTCTGAAATTCGAGTTTTTCTGTTTTGTTTTGTTTTTTATTTATAGGAACGTTTTGGCAGTCTTTAAGGTTTCTAAATATGTTACCATGTCATCATGAAGTCTTAGCCTTCCAAGTATGGTGGTTTTCCCTTTATAAGGACTGAACTGAGTTCAGGGACAGGATTCTTGCCTGAGATACGTCAACTGCCCCTTATCACTGGGGAAAGGGTTTTAACTGCCAAATTATGTTTGCCAAAATTGGTAATATAAAGTCACAATACTAGCTTAATCTCAGGGTCCCACTAGATTTAGGGACAACAAACTCCTGTTCTCCTCCATGCATACTGCAGCAGAAACAGCAGCATTCTTCTCTTTTTCTTCTTCACTTCTGTCTTCTTCTACTCTTTCTCAAATTCCTTATCCTCCAACTCTTCATTCTTTGTCTCACTCTCCTCTATCCACTTTTCCCTTTTTCTTCTTCCTCCTCTTCATCCTTCTCCTCCTTATACTACTCCTTTTTCTCATTCTCCTCATCATCTTTTTGTTTGGGGTTAGTGCTCCCAAGTGGAGTTCAGAAGATCTAGGATCCCACCAGGAATTATTAATCAACCAGGCCTGTGGTTCAGCTGCTCTGGCCCTACATTGTCAGTAATATCCAGGCATTTCAGCAGTGCTAGGTGTCTTCAGAGCTGTTCCCAAATATGGTGCCAAAAATTTGTAGCCGGATTGAATATAGTTTGTCTGGCATATATATTTCCAATTCTACTACCTCCAAGACCCCTAGATTCTTCTTTTTTGTTTGTTTGGGGGTTTTTTGGAGGGTTTTTTTTTAATTATACCCTGAATTGCTCAGAGCTTACTCCTGACTCTGCACTCAGGGTTCACTCCTAGAGAGGGTCAATAGAAAAAATATTAGGCTTCAAATCAAACCTGTTTGGCTTCCTGCAAGGCAGGCAAGCCACTGTACTATGCCTCCAGTTCCTCTAGTCTGTTTTTATAGTCTAGTCTGGGTTTTTTGGGTTTTTTTAATATTTATTAATGCTGGGGGGCCACACCCAGCAGCGTTCAAGGGTTACTCCTGGCTCTGCACTCAGAAATCGCTCCTGGCAGGCTCGGGCGACTATATGGAATGCCAGGATTCTAACTACCATCCGTCCTGGGTCTGCTACATGCAAGGCAAACACCCTACCGCTGTGCTATCTCTCCAGCCCAAGTCTAATCTGTTTTTATAGTCTTTCTCCAGTTCCTCTAGACTGTATAATATTAGGATCATCCTAATAACTTTATCTGTATTATCTCCTATCTACAAAAACAGTCACTTTTTAAAGTAATATATGTTAGGATTTAAGTATCTAAATGGGTACCCAACTCAATTCACTTGTGCATGCATGTACATGCATATATTCACACTCACATAAGACACTCACACACAAACACTCTCACACGCATGACATATATGAGCAGATGAGGAGGCACATGGACTCAAAGATAATTTCCCAGACCCATCCAAGATGCTGACTCAGAAAACTTACTAGACCCAAAATATCCTGGGTGTGGACATATGATTCAGCAATACCACATCAAGGGATATAACCTAGGACCAGGGAAGCACAATACAATAATGCCCTCTGCACTCCTATATTCATAGCAGCTTTATTTACAACAGCCAGAATCTGGAAACAACTTAGATGCTCAACAACAGATGAGTGGCTAAAGAAACTGTGATACATCTATACAATGGAATACTATGCAGCTGTTGGAAGAAATAAAGTCACAAAATTTGCTTATATATGGATAAATTTAGAGACTATTATGTTGAGTGAAGTAAGTCAGAAGGATAGAGATAAACAAAGAATAGTCTCACTCAGTTGTGGGATTTAAGAAAAATAAAAGATGGTATAATAATAACACCCAGAGAAAATAGAAATGAGAGCTTGAAGGACCAACTCATAATAACAAGCTTATCACAAAGAATGGTGGTGCAGATATAGAAATAACTACACTAATAACTACAATAACATTAGAGAGAGAAATACAGTGCCTGTCTTGAAGACAGGCAGGGGGTGGAGGAGGTAGGAAATGAGAGACAATGATGGTGGAAATTGAAGGGGGTGTGCACTTTATGACTGAAACACAATAACAAACATATCTGTAACCATTGTAATTAAATAAATAAGTCATTTTTAATTATTAATAAAAAATAGGTACAACAAACAGCCTTTGGGTACTTGATTAATATAGGAGTTTAAGAAAGCGTATTAAAATTAAAATTTTAAAGAAATAAAGGCTAAAATTAAAAGGATGAGTGGGAGAAAATTTTTGCACTCAGATAAAATGTTTGCATCAGATAAAGGTTTTTATATCTAGGATATACAAAGTACTCTCAAAGGCTAACTCCACAAAATCTAACACCCCATCAAAAACTGGGAAGAAGAAATGAACAGACACTTCTCTGAAGAAGGCCAAGATCAAAAGGCACATGAAAAATGCTCATCGTGGGGGCCGGGTGGTGGCGCTAAAGGTAAGGTGCCTGCCTTGCCTGCGCTAGCCTTGGACAGACCGCGGTTCAATCCCCCGGTGCCCCATATGGTCCCCCAAGCCAGGAGCGACTTCTGAGCGTCTAGCCAGGAGTAACCCCTGAGCGTCACCAGGTGTGGCCCAAAAACCAAAAAAAAAAATAAAGAAAAGAAAAGAAAAGAAAAGAAAAATGCTCATCATTATGTATCATTAGGGAAATCCAATCAAGGCAACAACAAAATAACATCTCACATCAGTGAATGGCACATATTAAAAATACTGGGAATTGGAGCCAAAGCAATAGCAAGTGTGTAGGGCATTTGCTTTGCACGCAGCCAATCTGGGTTCAATACCAGTATCCCATATGGTCTCCCCTGTCAGGATTTCTGAGCGTAGAACTAGGAGTAACTCCTAAGTGCCTATGGGCATGACCAAAATACATACATACATACATACATACATGCATACATACATACATAGAAAAAACACCTGATCTAGGTAGCATACCAAAAAAAAATGGGAACAATTTGCATTGATGGGCGGGAAGGTTGCCTGGTCCAACCCTTATGGAAAACAGTATGGAGGGTTCTCAGTAAACTTGAAGAAATTTAAAATTGAGATGCCATATGACCTAGCAACCCCTTGGGAATCTATCCCCAGGACAGAAAAACATTCATCCAAATGAATGTATGCACACTACTATTTATTGAAGTGCTCAGTAGAGTTAGTTAAGATTCAGATTCAATCTAGATATCCAGCAGCAAATGAGTAAATCATGACGATGTGGTACATATATACAGTGGAATACTACATAGCTGTAAGGAATGATGCAATTATGCAATTTTCTGCAACATGGATGGAACTGGAAGATATGTTACATGAAGTAAGCCAGAAGAAGAAGGATAAATAAAGAGCAAAATTACACATTGGTGGTATTTAGAATAACTGCATGAAGAAATGCAATAGTTTAAGTGGGAGTTGTCTCAAACACCTTTGGCCCCAGAGTATATTGAAGGGAAGGAAAGAAATTTAATGGAAAAGAAGAAACACAAATATGAAAGGAAGAGGGTTAAGGGGCCAAGAGGCCTCAGAGGCATTATTGGTGGTGTTAAAAAACAGCAGAACCCTGGGGGCCAGAGAGAAAGCATGGAGGTAAGGTGTTTGTCTTTCATGTAGAAGGTCAGTGGTTTGAATCCCTGCATCCCATATGGTCCCCCGAGCACGCCAGGAGCGATTTCTGAGCATAGAGCCAGGAGTAACCCCTGAGTGCTGCCAGGTGTGACCCAAAACCAAAAATAAATTTAAAAAAATAATTAATTAATTAATTAATAAAAAGCAACTATCCAAGCCAAAGTCAACAACAATGAAATCAAGAGACAAAAGTTTTAACAATCAAAATTTCAACTCTATGTCTGAAACCCATCTATAAAGAACTATAAATCACAATGACTGCAAATTTAAAAAAAAAAGGCATGCTAAATAATTTAATTAAAAAAAAACACAGGATTCTTATAGATAAGTGCATCCTGCGGGAGTAAAGGGGGAGCTATCTGCCACCATCTCAGAGGGAGAAGAATAGCTAGTACTAGCTCTTCACTTCAAAGGAGAAATACAACACTCTAATATGATGGGCTCATCCAAAAGTGGAAGCAAATAAATAATTAAAAAAATAACCCATGCTCACATTTCTATTGGGTCTCCATTCTTGAGCTCTCCCATTCTGAAGAGTTTTGGGAACATACTAATCTTTTACCCTTATTTCCTTAATAAAATTTGTTTCCAACCAATGTGTTGGACCAAATTTTTATTTCTTGGTAAGCAACCAAGATGCAACTCTCACTTTTCCTAGTAACACAAACATACTTACTTCAAGACACTAGTAAAAGAAAGTTAATGAAAAATTTAATTATGAATTTGTCTCCCATTTATGCATTGGTTAAACATATAAGAAATAGGAAGGAAGACGGGGCCAGAGCAGTGGTGCAGCAGTAGGGTATTTGCCTTGCATGTGGCTGACCTAGGATGGAACGGGGTTCAATCCCCCAGCTTCCCATATGATCCCCCACGCCAGGAGCGATTTCTGAGTGCAGAGCCAGGAGTAACCCCTGAGCATCATCAGGTGTGACCCAAAAACCAAACCAAAAAAAGAAATAGGAGGGAAGAAAGAGGATAGAGGGGCAGATGTAAAGAAACAAAGAAACAAATAAGAAATTAGTATAAACAGGAAGCAGGAAATCAAGGAAAATATGTTTGGGTAAGTTCTGCCTCTGTTCATGAAGAGGTTAATTATCCCAACTAGATGTGATAAGAACATTGAGTGTATTTTATTTGATCTGCTTATATCAAAAGACTGACTCCTGGGGCCGGAGAGATAGCATGTAAGTAAGGTGCATGCAGAGAGATAGCATGTAAGTAAGATGCATGCAGAAAGACAGTGGTTCGAATCCCTGCATCCCATATGGTCCCCTGAGCTTTCCAGGAGCAATTTCTAAGCACAGAGCCAGGAGTTACCCCTGAGCAATGTCGGGTGTGACTCAAAAATAATAATAAAAAAAAGAATAACTTCTGATGGATGGATATGGATATCTTAGGGAGCATAATGATGACTGTTATGGCAACTTTTCTGCAAATTGCTGTCAAATACCAGTCTATATAAGTCAAAAGTCCTTTAACTTTTGTGGTAAAATCATAATTCACATACTTATCTATGCATATATATATTTCTTGATTCCCCTCACAATTTACTATCTGCATTAAAACAACCTCAGAGGACTAGAGGTGGGAAAAGTAGTGAGCATCTCCTTGGGTCCACGGCAGCATAGTAATTCAAAATCAAAAGTACAGCTGGTCAGGAGATGAATTCAAGTGACTTACAAAAGCACTTTGGCTCAATCCTGGGTAATGGGATTTCAGGGCAAGAATAACATTATTAAATCTCATAGCA
>PVKC010005317.1:0-33459 GCA_004027635.1 Crocidura indochinensis | reverse complement strand
AAACAAGTATAAGATCACTAAGCTGTAAGCTAGGCACAGAGGAGACCATCTATTCTAGCAGCCCCAAGGGAGAGGGAGGTGGATATGGGTGGTAGGATGGGAATGGAGGTGGAAGGAGGACAATTTGATATGGGAATCACCCTGATTTTATGTTAATATGCACCTAAAATATTATTGTCAACAATATACAAAAAATAAAGAAATATCATTAATAAAAAAAATAAATAAATAAAATAACAAGAAAAAAAAAATAGAAATGACCATCTAAATGACAAATACTACTCTATTATGATAAAAGATGACATCATACCTTTGGGACATCATAGTCTTAAACTGGGTGTTTATGCAAAGCAAAATAAGTCAGAAATTATGAGACATTTAATAAATGTATCTCTTATATGAAAAATATAAATAACAGTACAGGTAAACCAAAGAAATGATAAAAATAATGCTTAGTCTTAGTGAAATCTATGGTCACTACCACAAAGGAAGGAAACATTTAGGCTGGGAAAAAGGAGTACAAAGGGTGATTTTCTTTTGTAATCTAAAGATACTGAACTTTGCTGAATTTTAATAGGATCACATACTAATAACTATGAACTTAAGTGATTTTATAGTATTAGAAATATATAATAATTCAACAATAGTCTATTTTTAAATAGTTACTGGCTTTGAAGCAAAGATGTGAATAGGTAATAATAGAACTAAAGCTATGTGGTGAAAAATCCTCTAGTCTTGTCCAAGTCAAATAAAATATGATGCTAAAAAATGGTTTAACAACTAAAGAATGAAAAGATTCTTCATTTAAACACGTTTCAAGTCTAAAGATCATTCCAGGTAAAAATCATATTTGAATCAGTTTAGTTTAAATTAACAAAAATTAATTGAGAATGTCCTGGAAGCTTTGAGCTTGAGCCTGGTGACTGCACTGAAGAAATGAAAGTGTCGGGGCCCGGGAGATAGCATGGAGGTAAGGCATTTGCCTTTCATGCAAAAGGTCATCGGTTCGAATCCCGGTGCCCCATATGGTCCCCCGTGCCTGCCAGGAGCAATTTCTGAGCATGGAGCCAGGAGTAACCCCTGAGCACTTCCGGGTGTGACCCAAAAAAAATCAAAAAAAAAAAAAAAAAAGAAATGAAAGTGTCTCATTCAAAAGATCAACTGACATACAAAGCAAACTTTTTAAAACACCTAAACTACAGGTGTTGTTATTATACAAAAAATATACTTAATTTTCTATTTCTTACTTAATTTTTCCAAATGATAATTTTTATTATGACTATTTGGTTATTTTGGTTATTGCTTCTAAGTTGTATAAACTGAAACACAGGTAGAACATATTTGAGCTGTAGAGAATTTACTACTCACCAAAGGCAAATGAATTACCTAGAGATAAAGTTTAACTTGGATGCCTTTCTAACCTTCTTTGGCAGATTTCATTCTTTATATGACACAAGAGCAAATGTGTTTGTATGTGTGTATTTGTGTGTGTGTAACTAAAGAGTTTGACTATAGCAGAGACAGCAATATTTACAAAACTGATTTCCTGTTCTGCAAAACTTGCAATAGAAATCTTGTTACTTTTCTGCATTTGCATATTATAGCTATATAACTAGTCTGATATAAGCAGAATATTTATGAGCTACTTATAAGACTAATAATTAAAATATTACATGTATATTTGTGCCAGCCTGTGGCCTCAGCTTATTCATGGTAGTGGAAAGGCCTTCACCTGTGAAGAGAATGGGAGAGGAAGGGGGACCACCAAGGCAAAATATTCCGATTAAGGTGGCATTTATTTTCAGAACCAACAAAGCTTATATAGTAAAAAATCACAAAGGGAGGGTCACGGGTGCAGTGCTTTACATTTTTTCCAAACATTCCACGTTAGCCCGTACCTAGTACAACTTTAATAGCTCCTGTGTTGAAGTTGTCCAGAACATCCCGTTAGGGAGCTCCTAGATGGCATCAGCGAATTTCTCAGGCTTGCAACTACTGGTCTGCATTGTTTCATGACTATCTGACATGTATTCAAGTTACAGTTCAACTAGAGGACAGGCTTGCAGCAAAATGGCCGCTGTAGTCAAAATGGCTGTGCTCATATCAAGCTTCTGCAAGAAAGCACTGGCTCCCAACATATATTAACATAATTTTTAATCATCTGCCATGTTAATTCACACCAAGTGTGTAGAATACAAGTTGAAAATGGTAGTCCCAAAAAACTCTAAGTCCTGAGTTTCCCCTTTAAGAAAAGGGAAAAAAAAGCACAAAATAATCATTTTTCCACATATATATTTATTGATTGATTTTTTTTTTTTTTTGGTTTTTGGGACACACCCGATGATACTCAGGGGTTATTCCTGGCTATTCGCTCAGAAGTCGCTCCTGGCAGCCACGGGGGACCATATGGGGAACCGGGGGATCGAACCATGGTCCGACCTAGGTTAGCACAGGCACCTTATTTCCAGCGCCACCACCCGGCCCCATATTTATTGATTGATTGTTTTTTTTGACATCCTTATTTTGGTGTAGATGCTGAAGTGGATGTCTCCTTTTTTATTTTATATTATTTTATCTTATCTCTCTCTTTTTTGCAGTCCTGCATGATTTGAATTCAGAACAAGACTATTGTGTGGTGCTTCTCTTTATTGCTGTAGGGCTCACTGGATATTTAATTTGACATTTATTTTTGTATTGTTACGGTGTTTCAATTACCTTTTTCATGTCCTCTCTCAAACTGAGGTTGATAGCCACTAGAAGGACTCTGCCCATTTTCAGCATATTTTTATTTTTGTTTTATTTTTCTTCTTAATCTTTACCCCATTCTATTGCTTTTCTTTCCCTCAAACAAAACCACATAACTCGATTTATCTAGCTTAACCTCTCAAATAGAGGGAGAAACTAGGGAGGGCAACAGTACCAAGCATATGTATGATCACTGATAGTTAGCTAGACAAAGAGGGGACCCTCTACTCTAGCAGCCTGGGGGGTGATGTTGGGGGATATGGGTTGCAGAAAGGGAACAGGAAAGGGGGGAGGACAAATTTGGTGGTGGGTATTCCCCTGATTCAATGTTAATATATACCTAAAATACTATTGTGAGAGATATGTAAGTCACTATGATCAAAATAAAAAATAATAGAGAAATAGAAAATAAATATTAAAAAATACTGATTAGAAATATCAGGTAAATAGAATTAAATAACAAATATGTTATTAAATTAAATATTTAAAATAAATACAGTGACAAAATAGAATCCATATACTTAGTTATATCTCCTGTAATTTTATATGTGTTTTAGTTTATTTGTAGTCTTAGATTCTTGGAATATAGTCAATTCAGGTAGGTCATGGTCAGAATATGAAAAATAAAAATATAGAATAAAATTTGTATTTATATTTGGGGGGAGTGTAATTTCATCACAACCACACCCACTGTCAAGGTGATCAAATCCATCTGCCACAGTTTGTGCACTTTTTTTTATTAATTAACCTCTGTTCTACAGTTAATCTAAGAGTTTCTTTTTATTAGATGCTGAGATGTTCCTTGCTTTGTTTCTTTACATCCCACATATGTGTGAGGCCATCTGAATTTTTTTTTCTTTCTGACTTATTTGCCTATCATGATGCCTTCTACTTTCTGTCCATTTTGGAGCAAAAGTAATTACTTCATATTTTGTTATAGTTGAATATTTAAGCAAAAATGAAATTGAGGCTTAAATCATAACTCATGATATTAAGTTAGCACTTAATAAAGAACTGCTGAGCTTTATAATTGAGTTCTTAAATTTTTAACTGCAAGTTAATGTCAATAATGTTCTATGTAGGATAATTTAGAAGTTAACTAAAGTGAGATAATGTGTTAAGTAAAAATAATAGGAAAGTCATATAGTTCAACAGGTAAGGTTATTGTTTTGCAGTCCATTGACTCAGGTTCATTCTGAGCACCCTGATTCTACCGCAATTGAGCTTGAGAACTTCTGACTCTGACTCCAAATAAATCACACTCATAAGAACACATAAGCAGTGCAAAATAGCAATGTTTATAGTTGTAAAGAAGACAAATACACAAGATAAATGCATAATTGATGCATAAATATGCTTGGAATGATAAATTATTAATCAGGATCTGTTTCTTGAATGTCATAACTCATTGATTTAAAATAAAACAGGAGATAGAATGTGTCTTGGGAGTAAACCCAAAATTTTGAATGATTTCTGATATTTTTCTGTATAATGGGAGAATTAATAAAATTAACAAAATCACTGAATGGATACACTGGATAAAAATGTAATGCCATAACAAACATATTTACTTAATACTAAGTACCAAAGAGTTAGTACAAAGTTAAGGGTTTGCCTTGTATTATGTCACTCTCCTTTTGATGCTAGTACCAGCAAGACAGTTATTATCTTTGAACACAGATCCAACAGTAGACTATGTGAAAAGCCAGGACTGGTCCAAAACAAACAAATAACAGAATGCTCATATTAAATTTTATTGAAGGAAAGTAAAAAATGTAAAGTTTATATAAAATACTAACAAGACTACTCTCAATTGTACATTAATAGTGAAAAATATAGAAATAGTTTAATGTATATTTAAATTGCTTGTCATAAAATAAACTACCCATGCACAACAAAGATATTAATTTTAAAACCTAATGCATTAATCAATTGTGTCATATAATACACAAATCTATTTAATGTCATAGTAAAGTAATTTACCAGTTTAAATAGCATGAGTCCTAAATAATGTAACATTTGTAACTGCATTAATAATTGAAGACAGTTAAGGCACAACTACTGCTTTTTCTGTGAACTGATTAGTTTTTCCCAGCACAGGCAAATAGAGGCATGGTGGCTCAGTGTTATCACCTCCTGTCCAGGAATGAGCACAAAGTAGGTTCCTTGACACAAACCTTGTTACTTGTCCACCAAGATTACCTTTGGAAATGTCCAGATCCACAGTAAAGTGTATGAGATATGGCATACCATGACCAAGCGTGTACCAGCATCATAATTAAAGTATCTGCAAAGGGCAATCAAGTTTGTGAATTACATTAACAAGAGAAATAATAACTTAAATTTATTTAACTTATTTATTAAATTTAACTTAAATTTTTCTCTATGCAGACAAAGGAGGGAGACTGAAAGATCTCGCTGCTTCGTCCTGCTTGCTGTTCTGTTCCCAGCTTTTCTACTTGAGGAGGCCAAGAAAGACAGCGAAAATTATCTCCGAGTGGCTCCGCAGCAGCAAGGTACACTCTCTGCCTGCAAAGGAGAGAGTCAATAGAGTGAGGCTGCACCACTTCACTTTGAGACAGTGAGCATCTTCTAGCTTGAGCATCTTCTAGTTTATAAACCACACCACAACACGGAGGAAAAAAAAATCACAGTACAGTGTGACAATGGGGAAAAATGCAGCAAACACTGTGCACAGAGAATGAAGATGGCAGCTCTCAAGACTCAAAAAGTGCCAACCATCTAGTTTGCCTCTCAGATAGAGTTTAGAGAAGAAATATGGAGGTTCCCCATAGAATTCAAAGAAAGCATAGATCTAGCTGAACAGAATACAAAGATAGAAATCAGAAAGCTCCAAACTGAAATAACAGGACTGAATAACTGAGTAGAAGAAATGAAAACCTCAATGGAAACCTTTTCCATTGAATATTAGGAGCTGAGGACAGAATCAGTGACCTGGAAGCTGAGATGCAGAATAATTCTATACAGCAGAAGAGATTGGAAAAGAACCTTAAAGCAAATGATCAGACAATGAAAAAAATACTCAAAGAATGTGAAAAGATGAAAATAAAAGTCTTTCATAAAGTCAACAGAAACAACATAAGGATCATTGAAGTCCCAGAGACCCAGGAAAAAATACCCAGGAAAAATCAGGAGTCAAGGACATTATCACAGAGAAACTCCCAGAGCTAAAGACTGCCTGCAACTAAGTCCTAAATGCCCGAAGAATACCAGCTAAAAGCGATCTGAGAAAAGCACCCCAAGACACATCCTAGTCACAACAATGAATCCCACAGATAAGGATAGAATTTTGAAAGCAGCAAGGTCAAAAAGGAAATTACTAGGGCCAGAGCAGTGGCACAAGTGGTAAGGTGTCTGCTTTGCATGCACTAACCTAAGATGAACAGTGGTTCAATCTTTCAGCATCCCTAGTTTCCAGAGCACAAGCAATATCTGAATGCATAACCAGGAGTAAACCCTGAGCATCACTATATGTGCCCCCCCAAAGAAACAAACAAACAAAAAATGGAAATTACATTAACAGGAGTATCCTTAACATTTACAGCAGATATGTCACAAGAAACCCTCAAGGCCAGAAGGTTGTGGTGGGGTATTGTGACAACATTGAGTGAAGAGAATGATGCACCTAGATACTGCACCCAGCCAGATTCACGTTCATTTTTGAAGGAAGTATACATAATTTCAATGATAAATAACAGCTCAGAAAATTTATAGATGTAAAATCAGCCTTAAAAGAATAACTGAAAGGTCTACTTTAAGACAAAACAGATTAAAAAACACACCAGACTTTTACACAAAGGTGACATTAAATCTATGACAATTATCACCGAAAAAGTCAATGAACAAAATGCAGTTAAGAGACATAGTGTGGCAAAATGGATCAAAAATATGTACCCAACATTCTACTGCCTACAAGAAACACATCTGAATATTCAGAATAAACATAGGATTCAAAATTAAAAGCTGGAGGAAAAACATCCAAAAAAACAACTCCCTTAAAAAAGCTTGTGTGATCATATGAATATCAGATTACACAAACTTTAGACTCAGAAAATTTAAAAGGGACAAAAATGGACATATCAAGAATTTACAAGAGGAAGAAATCACACTCCTAAACATACATGCACCCTATGAGGGACCAGCAAAATATCTAACACAATTGTTGACATATCTGAAAGAAGACATCAATAGTAATACTATAATAGTGGGATATTTCAATACTGCCCAGCCTCCCAATTATAGGTTAATCAGACCAAAACCCAACAAGAATATACTAGCTCTGAAAATAGAAATGCATCTATTTATTATATTATATTACATTACATTACATTATATTATTATATTATATTATATTATATTATATTATATTATTATATTATATTATATTATATTATATTATATTATATTATATTATATTATATTATATTATATTATATTATATTATATTATATTATATTATATTATATTATATTATATTATATTATATTATATTATATTATATTATATTATATTACATTATATTATATTATATTATTATAGATTAATATACAATATTAATATTATATATTAATATAGCAATATTAATATACTAATATATATGGCACTCCATTCACCAACAACTGGATACACATTCTCCAATGCACACAGGTCATTCTCCAGGATACACCACATGCTACTCCATAAAACATATGTTAATAAAGTCAAGAGGATACCTACAGACTACCTTCTCAGATCACAAGGTACTCAAACTAGAAATGAAATACAAAGAAACACAGAGAAAAACGTTAAAACCTGGAGATTAAGCAGTTCAATACTGAACAACCAGTGGAAAGAGGAAATCAAAATATTGTGGAAAAAAATGACACTGAAGATACAAATTATCAGAATTTAGGGACACAACCAAATTAGTACTAAGAGGAATAGTTATAGCTTTGTTAGCACACATCAGAAAGGAAGAAGAGGCCTACATACATAGCTTAATGACAAAACTTAAAAAGTTAGAAAATGTTCAACAAAAGGAACCCAAAGTAGATAGGCAAAAGGAAATAAAGTTTAGAGCAGAAATCAATGAAGTGGAAAAAATAAAACAATCTGAAAGATTAAAAAAACAAAAGCTAGTTCTTTGAACAAATAAACAAGATTGATAAACCACTAGCAAAACTCACAAAAAAAGGATAGAAACTTAAAAAATGGATTAGAAATTAAAAGGAGATCACTCTAGATATTTCAGAGATTCAACAGGTAATCAGAGATTACTTTGAGAAACTCTAGGCCACAAAACACGAGAGCCTGGAGAAAATGAATACATTTTTGGATTCTTATAATCATTCACTGTTGAATCAGAGGAACTAGCATATCTAAGCAGACCCATAACTACAGAAGAAATTAAAATGATAATCAAAATCTTCCTGAAAACAATAGCCCAGACACAGATGAATTTCCTAGTAAATTCTTTTAAGCCTTTCAAGAGGAATTACTATCAATACTTTTCAGGTATATTAGGATACTGGAGAATCAGGAACACATCCATATAGCTTTTGTGAAGCTAATATCATTTTGATACCAAAATCAGAGATGCTAAAAAAAAACAAAAAGGAGAAACAAATCAAACTATAGAACAATATCCCTGTTAAACACAGAGGAAAAATTCTGGCAAATAGAATCCAATGCCTCATCAAGAAGCTCATTCACCACAACCAAGTAGGTTTTATTTCAGAATGTAAGGATGCTTTAACATACATAAACCAATCAACATAATACACTATATCAACTAAAAGGAAAATAAAAAAAAAACATGATGGTATCAATAGATGCAGAGAAAGCATTCAATAAAATCCAACAACCATTCTTGTTAAAAACTCTCAACAAGATCGTAATGAAATGAACTTTTCTCAATATAGTCCAGGCCATCTACTACAAGCAAATGGAAAATATTATTCTCAATAGAGATAAAATAAAAGCCTTTCCTCTAAAATATGGTACAAAGCAAGGCTGTTCTCTCTTACCACTCCTATTCAACATAGTGCTGGAAGTTCTTGCCATAGCGATTAGGCAAGAAAAAGATACTAATTGTATCCAAATAGGAAAGGAAGATGTCAAGCTCTCACTGTTTACAGATGACCTGATACGATATTTAGAAAAGCCTAAAGACTCTACCAAATAGCTTCTAAAAAACAATAGATTCATATAGCAAAGTGTCAGGTTACAAAATTAACATGCAACAATCAATGGTTTTCTTATACACCAATAATGATAAGAAGAGATGGACATAAAAATTAATTCCATTCACATTATTGTCACATGTACTCAAATACCTTGGAAACAACTAAAGAAATGAAAGAAAGAAAACTACAAAACAAAACAAAAAACAAACGAACAAAGAACATCTATAAAGCCCTCCTCAAGAAATAAAAGAGGATACAAGAAAATGGAGACACATACCCTGCCTGTGGATTGGGAGGATTAATATCATTAAAATGATAATATTCCCCAAAGCTTTGTACAGATTTAATGAAATAACTCTAAGGATATTCATGATGTTTTTCAAAGAAGTCGATCAAACATTCCTGAAATTCATATGGAACAATAAATACCCACAAATATCTAGAGCTAGAGCAACACTTTGGAAAAGGAATATAGGCAGCATCACTTTCCCCAACTTTAAATTGTATTACAAAGTTATAGACAGACCCTCAGATTATTGGAATAGTTTTGAGTATTCAGAGAATGTTCTCCAATTATACAATCAATTAATCTTTGATAAAGTGCTCAAAATGCAAAATGGAGCAAGGAAAGCCTCTTCAACAAGTGGTTCTGGGACAACTGCTTAGCCACATGCAAAAGCAAACTCAGACTTCCATCTAACAACTTGCAAAAAAGTCAAATTCAAATGGATTACAGACCTTGATATCATATAAGAAACCATAGTATATAGAACAACATGTAGGTAAAAACTCCATGACACTGAGGCTAAAGGAATTTTCAAGGAAGAAACATCACTCTCCAAAAATTGGAAGCAGAAATAGATAGGAATATATTAAGGTAAGAAGCTTCTGAACTCCAAAGGAAATAGTGACTAGGATACAAAAGCTACCCAAATAATAGAAGAAACTATTCACCGAATACATATCAGATAAGGGGCTAATATCCAAAATATACAAGATACTGACAGAACTTTACAAAACAAAAATATCTAAACCCATTGTAAAATGAGAAGAGGAAATGAACAAACACTTCCTAAAAGAATAAATAAAATGGCCGAAGACACATGAAAAAATGCCCCACATCACTAATCATCAGGGAGATGTAAACCAAAACAACAATGAAGTACCATCTCACACCACAGAGACTGGCACTAATCACAAAACACACTGTTTACAAAAGCACATCACAGAAAAATGTAAGGAAAAACTTCTAACCTAAACACAGGGTGTCTAAAACCAGAAAAATTTATCAAGGAATCAACTACAAGCTCCTGAGAAGATAAATCTACAACGTACATAGATCCTTCGAAGAGAGCCAGAAAGGTTGTGTAGCAGGCAAAAGGAAGCACCTTTTCTTTATTTGTTGTTGTTGTAGTTGTTGGTTTTGGGGTCACACCTGGCAGCATTCAGGAGTTACTTCTTGCTCCACGCTCAGAAATCGCTCCTGGCAGATACTGGGATTCAAACCAATGACCTTCTGCATGGAAAGCAAACACCTTATCTTCATACTATCTCTCCAGACCCAGTTTCATTCAAGTGCAGGTAGACCAGAAAGTGCATTTTTGAGGGCATTGAATTAGGCTCTTATTTTGGAGGAAGAAGCATATACCCACTGCAGAGTAGGGGCCACTGCAATGATGATCAATAGGCTTCTGAACTTAATCCAAGTTCTTAATCCAGGCTGAAGTCCATAAGATGTCCAAAATTGATGTACCAATATGGTCGTTTATTTATAGATGGGAGCTTAAGTCACAAACTAAAACAAAATGTTTAAGGCAGAGACCCTCCCTGTGTAAATAAACAACTTGAGGATCCATCCAAAATGGATGGAACCTCCTATAAACCTAATATTTTGCCTATGATGCGCCCACGCAAAAAAAAAAAAAAAAAACCTGAGAACAGACAAAAATATCATTTAGGAAATTATAGACAACAATATCTAACCCACTAACCTAAAGTCAAGAAAGCAAAACCCTAATGTAAAACAACATTAATTCCTAGGATTAAAAACTAAAGTAGAAAAACATTAATTTCAATAGTCAAAAGAATTGTAGTACCAAATATAAATTCAAAGGATTACAATTATAAGAAAAATGCAAAAGGTGAAATTTCTACAGAGTCCAATACCAATTTGTAAAGATGAGGGGTCTTGAACTCTGAAAAGACTGGCAAAAGACACTTGATGGATCTGGAAAAGCGGGTTGAAGCCTGGTACAGAAGATAACATCAAGTTGAAGAAGGAAGGCCAGCCCAGTCATCCATGTGTTGGGGCATCCCCAAGCGTTACATTATTACCATCATGAGTTTGTTGGGCTTCTACATTTCCTTTGGGATCGGTGCAATCTTGGGGTAGCCATTGTAGAAATGGTCAACAATAGCACTGTGTATGTGGATAGAAAACCAGAAATTTAGATAGCGCAGTTTAACTGGGATCCAGAGACTGTGGGTCTTATCCTTTCTCTCCATATCCCTGCCAGCATTGATTTTTTTTTATGTGTGGGAATGTCATCTAGTCAAGCCTTTATGGAAAACAATATGGAGATTCCTTGAAAAACTGGAAATTGATCTCCCATATGATCCAGCCATACCACTCCTAGGGATATACCCAAGGAACACAAAAATACAATTCAAATATCCCTTCCTCACACCTATATTCATTACAGTGCTATTTACAATAGTCAGACTCTGGAAACAACCAAGATGCCCTTCAAAAGATGAATGTCTAAAGAAACTGTGGTACATATAAACAATGGAATACTATGCAGTTTTCAGGAGAGATGAAATCATGAAATTTTCCTATATATGGATGTACATGGAATCTATTATGCTGAGTGAAATAAGTCAGAGGGAGAGAGATAGACACAGAATAGTCTCACTCATCTATGGGTTTTAAGGAAAACAAAAGACATTATTTTAATAAAGCCAGATGGACTGGCTCACAATATGAAGCTCACCACAAAGAGTGGTGAGTGCAGTTAGAGAAATACCTACATTAGCAACTACCATAACAGTGTCAATGAGTGAGAGAAGAAGAATGCCCGTCTTGAATATAGGCAGGGGTGTGGGGAGAAGGGAGATAGTGGGCATTGATGGCAGGAATGTTATACTGGTGAAGGGGGTGTTCTTTACATAACTGATAATCAACTACAATCATGTCTCTAATCAAGATGCTTAAATAAAAATATTTAAAAAAGTTTTCTGAGTTCTATCTTCATATTCTCTTGATTCTTATGAGTGTTACCTTCAATACTTTCTTTGAGTTCTGTGAACATCTTCCATATTGCGACTCTAAACTCCTTATCTGAGAGACTGTCTAGTTGGTTGGCCATGTTCTGGTCATCAGAGTTGCCATCTTCATTCTCTATGTCTGACGCTGGCCTGAGTTGTTTCCCCATTGTCACACTTGTATTGTGGGTTTTTCTACATGTTGTGGTTGTATTCATTGGGTAGATTATGTGTGTGGCCGCGTGTTCCTTTGGCTCCTCCTTTTCTGGACATATCAACTCATCTCCAGGGAAGGCTAGCCGTCCACAGATGAAGCCACACACAGGATGAAATCAGGTCGAGAATGCAACACAGCACAGGAGACAGTCAGATAGAGGCGCTGGCATCAGAGTTCCAGCAGAGTTCAGCAGCTTCTCCCTCTCTGGGCATATCAACTCAGCTGTATTTAAAAAAGAGAAAAAAAAATAAGAAAAACATTTCCCTGTGTGATTTTAAGGTATTTTTATATTTTTTGAGCTTTGGCTTCTTTACATTAATGTTTGTAAGATTATGTATTTACAAGGATTATTATTTTAATGTGTACAAATACTTTGTATAAAACCTGCACTTAATCTATGACAATTCTCTTTCTATCATTTATGAAAATGTCTATAAAACATTTCCCATAAATTACAAGAGATCTTTATATAAAAGTTAAAAAATAATTTATATCTTACAAGGACCTCTTTAAATGCTATTTTTGCTGACAACTTTAGTTTTTTCAAAGTAATTGAATGCAAACAGACACTTTATATGTACGACAACAGAATTCTATAAGATTAATGAAAGAAATGGTATATATTTGAAACCAATTTAGGATGTACATCATTAATAAGGATGACAACTGAATAGGTTGACATGGAACCTTTGGAGGCTGGTTCTAATTTTCTAATCATCTAATTTTAAATTTTAAACATTTTTACATGTTTACTTTTCCCAACACCTTTTGTTAAAGGTTTATTTGCTTTATTTCATGTACTTAGCTCCTTTGTCATGGATTTAACTATTCATACATGAACTAACTCACATGTTTTTTTGCGGGAATATTTCAATGAGAGAAAATTACTATGGCCAATCTCCCCTTTGTATTCCAGTGACAAAATTATGGAGTGCAATTCTCATAAAAACAAATTAATAATTTATATATTTCTGGCAAATTTATAGATAGTCTATACATGTACTATATATATTCCAACATACTTACATACTGCATTAATGTTTAAGATCTGACCCAAAATCTAAGATAATATATTTATCAAATAATCTGCAGTATAGAACAATCAAATTTACCTCAGAAAGATAATTTTGAAGATAGAGGAATTAAGTTTATAATAAGAAATCATAGCAATCATTAAATTTAAAAACTATTATTTAAAATATTCTTTCTACAGTATCTTTGAAACTTATCCTAATATTACTACTGTAATAATAGTGATATAATATTAATTGTGTTTATTTCCTTTTTATTATTTCCACTTATAATCGATAATTCTGAATAACTGGACATTGATGTTTGTGCATAAGCATATTAGAATATTTATGGAAATTATCAAACTACTTTTCTATTAACCAAAGTAAAATAACAGAAATGGAACCTTTTATTTTTGTTTTTTGGGCCACACCCAGTGATGTTCAGGAGTTACTCCTAGCTATGGACTCAGAAATCACTCCTGAATTTTGGGGGATCATATAGGACATATGCGATATAACCCAGATCTGTCCTGGGTCAGCCACTTGCAAGGCAAATGCCCTACTGCTGCGCTATTGCTTCGGCTCCTGGAACCCATTTTTGATGAATTTTGATCTATTTTAAGATAGTTAGTGTACATAGCAATGATCTTATGATTACTGTGATTTCAATTACTTGTTAATTTAGAAAAAATGTTTATCAGCAAAAAAGAGTAATTTCTTTAAATATATTTTTATAATATTACATGTGTAGTCCACTCAATTTGAAATAAAATAAGGCTTTATGCAAGGTTTACTCGATCTAAATCATAAATAAGATAATTCATTGCTTGTATTTAAAGGAACAAAATATAGAATAAATTTTTTTTCCACTAAAGGTAAACTGTAAGCAAAATTAACAACATGGGGACTTACACAGCTCAGTTGAAGAGAGATACTATCAAAAAAGAAAAGAATGTATTTATGAGGCCAGAGAGATAGTGTGTCAGGATCTTTGCCAACATTGGGCTGATTTGTGTTCTATCTCCAAGGCCACATATGGTATTGGAGTCCCACCAGAAGTGAGTACCAGGAATTTTCTGTAAGCACTGTAGTGTGTGTCCCATATCCTCCCAAAAGTGATTGTAATTACATACATGGCAAATATATTTTAAGTAATTAGAATAATCACAACTATAGAAACATTTAACACTACATATGAATTCATTACCAAAATATACACTACCAATTTAATTTTAATGCTTTTTAAATTTAAATATTATTTTGTTGTTATGGTAGGTTCATACTTGGTGTTCAGGACTTACTCTTTGCTCTGCACTCAGAATTCACAGCAAGCAGGGCTTCGTGTGCCATATGGATTGCCAGGTATTTATCCTTGTTTGGCAATGTGAAGAATGTACATTCTAACAGGCCCTTTAAAAACTTTATTAATAATTTATAAAATTTGTATATTAAAAACATAGGTTACATATATTTTGTGAAACTTATCAACATCAGTTTAATTACATACTCTCTCGTATATTTATTTATTTAATTATTTATTTATTTATATTTATTTTGGGGGGGTTGGGTCACACCTATTTGATGCTCAGGAGTTACTCCTGGCTAAGCGTTCAGAGATTGCCCCTGGCTTGGAGGACCATATGGGACGCCAGGGGATCGAACCACGGTCCTTCCTTGGCTAGCACTTGCAAGGCAGATACCTTACCTCTAGCGTCACCTCATCGACCCCAACATATTCTCTTATTGATAGCCAGTGTGTGTGTACATTTGTTTATGTGAAGCACTTTCTCTTTAAGTTATAAAATAATATGGCATATTATATTTTTCTTCTTTTTATTAATTTTTAAATGCTCAATATAAATACTGTGCAAAGCACTTTGCTATGGTTAAGAAATATTTTAAGGGAGAAAGTTAAATTATAAAATATATACATTTTTAAAATATAGGTAACTTAAGTTTTTGAATATGACAAAATAACTAGAAGTTATCGATGATTGCTAGTTGGAGTATACATATCGAAGGGCTATAAAGCTAAATAGAGCTAACAATGATCCCACACATTTAGAATGACTTGCCATGTTAGGTGATAAAAAGCAATTGGGCAGAAGGTACATGGGACACAAGCATTCTCAGTGATGAATTTGGTACATTCAATAATTTTTACTTGAAATTACTCTGCATCAATACAATTATCATGATTTTTGTCTAAGAGATTCTGCCTTCATTTAACTATATCTAGAGTTAATTTATTTGAGATCAGTGTTAAGTGTGTCTCATCAAACAACCAGCCATTTACAGATGAGCACAATGTGACCTTAAAAAATATACTAGAACAAATATATACAATAGGAAGAGTGAGAATATAAACCTAAAGTATTACTGGGTTAATTCATTCTCTTATTAAATATATGATGCTAAGTAGTTTTGTGCAACTGGACACTTTAGCAAGACGCTGCAGAGTTTTTTTTTTTCGAGTAAGTACAGACAGGCATGTGCTGGGGAAGTTGAGAGGAAGGGGATTAATGAGAAAATAATATATTTTCTTCATAAATTATATAAAATATTGTACAATTAAAAATGTAGTTAAATATTAATTAATTAAAATGTTAATAGGTGAAAATATATAACAAATATAAACTTATACTAGGTGATAGTATAAAACATATTTTTATTAAGTCTCTGAAGTTTCTAGCATGATTTCAGTTGGGAGGGCATTTTTTACTTATTTTATTTTTTGAAGCAGTGAAAAAGTTACCACTTTGCAGAAAAATCCAATAGGCTCCTAAATGCAAACTCTTGTGGATTTTACTATTGCTGATTGTTTAATATATATATCAAAATCATTAAAAAAGTTGCAATGCATTTTATTACTTTTAAAACTTTCTAAGCTTATAATTTCATTGAGGATACAGTTTCACACATAGAGAAATAAGTAGTAAGTGCCATGTAACATGTAACTACATGTAAACATGTAACTATGTCTACTCAATAAATAAAATGATGGTTATTCTATGCTAAATTATAGATATGACAAAGCTTCTGAGGTTGAGATTTACATTAAAATATAATTTCTTATTTAATTCTTAGTGCCACTTGCATTTATACTTAGTTCTGACATATTGCAACAGTTTATTTATGCATTTTCTATTTTAGACTACAGTGTTTGAATTGATTATTTGCTATTGTAGTCTCTAAATAAAAGGACTAGCATTTAATGTTGATAAAAAACAATGGTGTTAACAAAAATGTCCAACAGGGCATGCTTAGGTCATGAGTCTCAAAGTTACTTGTACAGCTGTAGGGGAAGAAACACTTTTGAGCTTGAGCATGGTGATTCAGATCTACTCCAGCTTAGAGACGATGAGGTGGGGCAAGAGGGGAAAACATGAGAACAGTGAGAAAGGACCAAGGACTGTATATATTCAAGCGTACAGTCTGGAATCCAGAGCTTTGAGCTATCTCCGTGGGTCAGATATAATACATTAAGTCATAATTGGAAGAAGAACATCATAACATTGTATCAATTTTTAAAATAATTTTTAATCTAATTAAATTATTGTGTGTCCTGAAAACCCTAAAATATTTAAGGCACAACATATTAAACGGTGGGAGACATTGGTTACCAAACATTATTCTGATTGGTCAATGAGAATTCACAAGATTGTAGATATTTACACAATTTGCATTCTATTTAATATGATAAAATTCCAGTAAACATGTTAATATTGGTCAATATATTGGTTTTTAGGTCATACCTGGCAGCTCTCAGGGGTTACTTCTGACTCTATACTCAGAAGTCACTCCTGGCAGGCTCAGGGGACCATATGGGATGCCAGGATTAAAATATTTTTATCAGTAATAATTTTAAGGGACTAACTCAATAATTTTAATTATGGTATTCATCAACAAATTGACATTGTCTTTTAGTGTCAATTCAATTGCTTTTAAAATAGCATCTGAAAACGAAAAAATTTGAAAAATTCAAACAATTATGTCTGAGAAATATGTTAATGAAACTTTAGAAATACGTGATGTATATAAGATGTATCATACCACAGCCCACCAAAGGGCTTTATTATAGAGTAATCTACAACTATCACAAATAAGATGATACAAATATATGTGGTTTTGGTGACAGGTATGAAGATTAATCTGGGATTAATATTAAATTATCTCCCCCCACATTGAATCTGTGCTATCTGTCAGCATTGTTAATGAATGTGGTCTTTTTTCAACAATCAATATTCAATACTAAGTTCCTGATATCTGTAGGTTCCTAGTAGTTATCAAACTGATTATAAGCCTTATCATGGGGTAAATATATAAACATTTTAGAAAAGAATATTCCTTCTTCCATGGAGTTTCTGTAACTACTATGATATTTTATCCATTATTCTATCATGTGACACCCAACTTGTTGTACTCAGGGACTGTATTTATGAAAATATATAATAATTTTTTTAAAAATCTAAAGATCTTATAGATTGTATCCAATTTTCAGTAACCCATAAACAGAAAGCTTTTATTTTTGCCAATAAAGTGTCCAATATCTAACAGACCAGGTAAAAGTACACAATATTGCTATCAAATTTTTGCTATTTGTTTTAATGTAGGATTATATTTCTATTTCCTACTAGAAATTCTGAAATTTAAGCACTAATATATAAAAACAGCTCATATTTGGTGTTTTCATAAGACATTATACAACTACAAGGCAAAAACTTATGAACAAAAACAAAAAGATTCGTAATTTTATCTCTGCATACTCTAGTTACTACTTTTGTTTTACAAGAAAACTGTGATGAGTAAACTAATATGTGACTTGAATGAATATATTCCTATTTTGTATGATAGGGTATTTTGATTCAAAAGTTCTCATGCATAATGATTTATATTTTCTCTTAGTAAATTCACTATTACTTGGGGAGAGAATAATGCATGAATATTTCATGGTTATATGATATGGTTTCCTGAGCAAAAAGTATTGAGAATCTTTAGATATCAGAGATAGTGTTGTCCTCCATGTAAAATTGTATGTGTTATCTTAGAAGCATATTAAAGATAGAGAAATCTCCTCTAATCCCAAGAAAGTAAAATCTCCTTTTCCTTCTGAGAAGTAGTTTTACTTTTCAAATGAAAAATAAAGCCTTTATGTCTCATTCAATGGGAGAATTGATCAAATACTAGAGCGCAGGCATATCCTGATTTTTCTATCTTTCTGTGTTTCCTTTGCAAGGCACTTTTGCATCTTTCTGTGTTTCCTTTGCAAGGCACTTTTGCAGGAACAGGATTTGCTTGTTATGCTCTGTACAGGAATTAGAAGTTAGAAAGCTAATATGTAGGGTCAGTAATATGTTAAGGGTTAGCAAAAAATTAAGTCTAGCAAGTTCTTAAAGTATCATTTTATTATCAAATTGATGGGAAAACAAATCTGGCCAATATTGGACAAAATGCCATTGTTCAAGGTTCTGCTTTCCTTGTTTTACTTAAACTCAAAGTTTCCAAGAATATAAGGAGAACTTTAAGTCAAGATTTACTGGAATAGATGTTCTAGCTGATGCTCTTAGCATAAATTATAGACATTCTATGTGTCTGATACAAGCTTTCATCTCTAAGAATATGTATATGATTCTGAAGCAGACCCATTTATCTTGAAAGTAAGTTAAAATATTAAACTCTAATCAGACCATTTCTGAATTAATATTTGTCTTCAGGAGGTCTTCCACATTCTTCCAGATTTGATTTTCATGTCCTCAAAGGATCTATGTCTTCTCTCAAATCCTTTTTAATAGTTTTATTGTTAATATACTCATATCAAACCTCTTTACCAATCATATAATTCTGAAAGAAAAAAATTATATCTTTTACATAAAACATCTCCATTCTTTTTCCCTGAATATATTGTCATTCCACTCCTAACTATTGAGTACATTCTGTGTTTTAATCTTTTAAATCCAACAATAATTTTATTCAAAACTTATTTTAAGAGTTACCTCACACTCATTGTTTCTGAAATTCAATAATTTATCTTTGATTCCATACACTGATGATTCAAGGGCATAGCATACAATATTTTGTAACAGTGTTCTTGTAGTATTTATGCCCATAATTTCTTGTTGGTTTTCATATTAACCACACCAGCTAATATTCTAACCATCAATGAGGGTTCTCTTTGCACCAAAATAAAAACAGTGGCTGTTATTATTTTTTGTCATGATATATCATTTATACTAGTATGAGAAGATGCCTTGTTAGTTTTGATTTGAGGTTTCCATAATAATTGATTGCAAGTATCTTTTTTATTTGCAAGTATATTTTATATTTTTATTTTTTTTCATTTTATATTTTTAATGACCACACATATATATTTATCATAGAAATATCTATGTCTTCTATACATTTTAATGGGATTTTGGGTGGGATTGTTGGTTTTCTGTTGTTGCTGAAAACTTTGTGACTCTTTTATAGATTGTTCATGTTAGTCTTTTCTACAAATTACTGTGGAGAATTTGTATGTGATCTAGCATGAGCAACTGCTGCCAGAAACAGTTTATAATAATGACACATTTGATTTTGAATTAATTTGTGGTCATTGCAGAGTCAAACACCATTTGCTTTTGCCAAAATATTTGCAGTCACCTTGCCTAAAGAAAAAAAAAAAGAGGGAAAAATGCCAGCCATAAAAGCAGACTCAGGGACAGGAGGAATACTGGAGAAATTGTTGGAAGTAACTGAACCCTGTTTAAATGACTTATGTTGGAACATTTTACACATAAAAATCAATCATGAGCAACTTTTTAATTTTTTTCTGATTCACTTAAATTTAAAATATATATTTGTACCCTCTACAACTTGCTATGTGACCCCAGTGTGATGGTAAGACCACAGTTTGAGGAACTTTATCAGGAGAGATACTATATTGGGAAAGATGCTTTCTTTTCTTGAGACCAACCTAGACATTAAACCTGACACTGCAAATTTTCTCAATAGCAGCACCTGTAGTTATCTAGAGAGCCAGTGGTAAACTTTGAGCACAACCAGCATTGGTCCTCAAAACAAAATATAAGTATGATTTGCTGTACTTTAATAAGTGAAAGCTGTTGAGAGGACTCATCACTAAATGCATAAATTGCAACAATGTACTCTTTAGTTTTATATAAGATCTTTATTTAAATTATAATATAATTAGTTACTGTATACGTGTATCAAGGGATTATGTTGTATGCCTTTAGCTAATTCAGTAATACTTATCAATTTAAACTCATAAATCTTAGAGAAATATTAATGTCCTCAAGAATTATTTTCCTTCTTTTTTTAATTAAAATTTATTAAAGTTTTGGAACAAGAGCAATACTGCAGCAGGAAGGATGATTGATTTGCACATGATGCATGGATTAGCATGGATTAACATAGCAAAAATGATTCCCCAGTAACCTCCAGGAGTTATCCCTGAATAGAACCAAGAGTAAGCTGCTGAGAACCAGCAGCTTAGACCCAAAAGCCAATCAAAGTTTAGGTAGTTACAATCATGTTATGGTTTATTGCTGGAGTGCGGCCCTGGATAATCAGGCCTGCAGCATGGATACTTCAAGGATTAAGAAAATAAGACAGACATAATAGAGAATCAAGACAGAATAGAGAAACAAGACAGAATGATAGAGAATGGGTCAGGGGGATCCCAGCTTTGTGAACTGAGATCCCTGACTATACTCTACATAGAGAATTTATTGTTCAGGAATAATAAATTTAAAAAATGGTCAATAACAAATTCCTATCTAATGGTAACTAAATTAGTGTGTGTGGGGGGTTACATTTCTTAAAGGAATTTATGAGGAAAGAGAAAGTTAAGGTAAAACTTGATGATCATCTTCCTCCAGGAGAGGTGATAGATAAGAGATTATATACAGTATTACACCTATATACCCCCATAGGGCATACCATGTAAACACAGGAGTTCAGGCGATTTTTTAATAAGTGCCCTCAAATCTTTATTTGCAAAACTTGTTTATTTCTTGGATGTCTTCAAATTTGACATATCCCCTTTTCTTTTATATGCTTCAGGACAAGTATTTTTACTATGGCTGACATCTTAATCTTGTCTGCTTGGGCTTTGTGGTGGTTCCTCCAGACTACACATAACAGTGATTATAGAATGATTAAGATAAAAGAAAATTGACAAGGCTGGAATAATAGCACAGTAGGTAGGATGATTGCTTTGCATGCAGCAGCCCTGGATTTAATCTCCATCGTCCTATATGGCCAATCCTTTGCCCTGAATCTGCCAGGACTGATTCCTGAGTGCACAATCAGGAGAAGAAACTCTTGAGCATTGCCAGTGTGGCCCAAGAAAAAAATAAAATAATATAAACTACTAAAATTTTTATAAATAGGAAACTTTTAATGAATTAATGCAAGTGATACTATCCATCATGCTTCCAAGTAGACTGCTGCTAGAGAGCAATTTTATTTTATGAGTCCATCAAATATTTATTGTTCAAAAAGCTGTAAATTATGAGAAATAGTTTCTTTTTTTGTTTGTTTTTGGTTTTGATTTTGGTTTTTTATTTTTGAGTCACACCCGGCAGCTCTCAGGGATTACTCCTGGCTCCATGCTCAGAAATCGCTCCTGGCAGGCTTGGGGGACCATATGGGATGCCAGGAGTCGAAGGACAGTCCTTCTGCATCTAAGGCAAACGCCTTATTGCTGTACTATCTCTCCAGCCCTGAGAAATATTTTCTTAATTAGAATTTTTTTAAATTAGCTCCCAAGGATGATTTGTTTCATTGTATATTTTGGTAGTTATACAAAATTGTGTAAAGATTTGATCCCATTTTATATGAGCTTAGTTTCTAATTTTTTATTACCTCACCTCTTAGGAAAACCACTACTTGTGTGCTATTTACGTAATAATTTTAGCATTAAATTGTTGATTGTGTAGAATAAACTGGAATTTTTTTGGGGTGGTGCTCAGGAGTTACACCTGTCTCTGTGCTCAGAAATCACTCCTGGCAGGCTTGGGGACTATATGGGGGTTGAATCCTGGAATGTTCTGGATGGTCTGTGTGGAAATGCCCAACCTCTGTGATATTACTCTGTCTCATTTTTAGGCCAATCTCTAGAGACAACAAGGACAGTTTGGACAATCTTTTAGAGGGCAGATACAGCAAGATCAGCAGCAGCAGTTAATGCTATTAGTCTCTTGATTCTTAAACAAGAACTTTAATATAAAACATATGATTTTTTTCTTGTATCTTATTTTACAAACTTTCCTAGATATACATTAAGGTATAATCCAGCCAAGCACTGAGAAGTTTGCCTCGTATCCAGATAGCTCCTTGGGCTTTATGTAAATAAAGGGAATATGTAGCTTTAAATGATGTACTTGCATTCAAGCAACTGAATAGTTTGCAAGAGGTACAGAGAAAGTTCCTTTGTCTTTATCAACTTTTCTATCAAGGTAATATAAGGCATTTTTAAACGAGTTTATATGAAATGTGTTTTTATTCTTTGAGAAAAACAAGCCACATTTTATACGTTCAATAGGTTTAAGCTCTCAAGTAATCAAATCTGGCCAGAAGGTATTTGTGAATGAACCCAGTTAGTTTAAAGGATAAAATAGTAGCAACTCTAATGCTAAATTTTCTTTTGTAGTGTTAATGAGGCTTGAGGTCAAATCTGACCTGCCAATTTGAAATGATACTCTATTTTAGCTTTACTGATATTTCCAGAAATGTAAATAATTTGGGATACATCCAATTTTTAGATCATTTATATGAGCCTCTAGTTCCCATGGCTATTAAAAATGTTTAATTGATGAATGCCAAAGGTGATATATTCCATTATCTGCATTAGTTCACCTGCATGACTTATAAACATGCTTAAAATGACAATCAACTCTAGAAAAATACTGTTGATGTTTTACTGAAATTACTTTGGATCAATACTTTTTCCAACTGTGGGGAAACATCTTCATTTGTCTCCTTGTGAGCAGTGAAGCCCAATGATTCTTTCTCAACACTTTCTTGGATCTTAAGAGTTAAGCTTGGGCATCTTTTCCTGTAAAACTACAAGCATACCACTCCCCCAAATTTTTACCTATCCTATTTTCCATTCTCCTATATCTTCATTGTTGACCTGAAGTAGTTCACTAATCTGGATTTTATTACTAGGCTTTATAGTTTTTCCAATACAGAGATTTTTTCCATGTATTCTATGAACATGAAACAAAAATTAGAATCATAAGGCTCTATAGATTCATTGTCTGGTGGATTCCTATTCTCCCCCTATTGTTTTTGTAACCAAGATTCTATTAAGGATTTGATTCTTTCTTCATAGCTGTATAAAGGGTGTCAATATTTTTAATTGATGATTGTTGAAGAAAATGTTTTTCAGACATATATGCTGACCCATTGTCTGTCTTTATACTTTTAGGAATAATCACAACTATAAACAGTGATAGAGAAAGCAATGTTTTTCATGTTCTCTAGTTAAAGGATGGGCCCATTAAAAATCTTGAATATTCTGTTGTTCAAAAGATAAGACATGAGTGACATCTATCCACCAGAGATCATTAATATTTCTCTATGGGGATTAATCCTATGCACCATTAAAGAAAAAGTTGGACAAAGGCAAATACTTTAATTTGATTTCTCAGATTCATTTTAGCTGTATAAAAAGTTCACATAGTGCCAGAGAAGTGACACAAACCATAGGATGTTTGCCTTGAACGCGATACCCTATGAAAGACCACGGTTGGATCCCCCTGTATCCCATATGGTCCCCCAAGCCAGGAGCGATTTCTGAGTACATAGCCAGGAGTGACCTCTAAACATCACCAGAATTTATTTTCATCTGTTTCTTTCAATATAACACTCAAACTTTCTATATATTCTTTAACATTTATTTTGTACTATAACTTTTTTCAAAATCAATACTTTTATAAATTTAAGACAATTTTTTCTAACATCTCCATTCATTATCTGCCTTACATGAAATTCACTTCTGAAGCCTATATGTAATTATATTTCATAGATTTAACTATTTATTCTACTACATTTGATATTAACTTGATTTTCCAAGAAGTTTGAAAACAAATTACTAAAGATATGTTTCTCTCCATTATAACCCAATAAATTATTTTTGAAATAAATAAAAATTAAGGTAAGGTGAAGATTTTCTCACAATTTACTTATCAAACTGACCCTTCTCCTTCCCCCAACCCCTATATTTTTCAATCAGTGTGTGGGAAGATTCGTTAGCATAACATAAGAAGTCCCTCAAGTTGGCAGTTGACTTTTTTTTTAATCTTTTACAAAAATAGGTGACTACTTGATCTGGAATGTGTTTTAAACCAGTACACCTAGAAAGAAAAAAAATCTAAATTTCCAAAAATATTAGAGAACAAATATTTCTAGATATTTAATATCTTAGTTTATTATATTAGTAACAGTTTCTAAATATTTAGGCATCAAATATTCTAATAGATTTATGCATAAGCAAAGAAATGAATGCCTACATTTAAACGTAGAAGTTTTCAGTTCTTCCTAAATTTTAGATAACAGTGATAGAAAATATGTAAGCTGTCAGACTTTATATAATAAACTCAAAACCCTTGGATTTAATGTTAATAATTTTGTGAGAGGTCCCAATATTGCTGAAGTTATAGCTCTATTTGTAAAACATCCAGATTTTGACTTAAATTGCTTTAGACCTGCAAGATAAAATCCTGTATCTAATCTCACTTTATCTTTGACAGAGTTCTTCAGCTATTTCTAAAGACACAGGTATGATGCTGAAGAATTTTAGGTCTCAATATACTTCATTTCCCAATAAGACATTTAAGTCAAAAATTACAATTTCTTTTTAGTCTCATTATCCAATTTAATAAACTTTTAGCTTACTTGTAAAACAAGGTCACAGTAAATATGTAGATTACCTTTACTTATGAAATTGTTTAGTTATGATTGGTCTTTATGAATTATGTTTTAATGCCATTTATTTAATGACTTGCCCAGCTCTATACCTGAGAATTTTTATTTCTAATTCCAACCTGGCTTTAATATTCACCACAACACAACAGATATGAATTGACTATAAACATTAAGGTAACAATCACGTATACGCACTTATACAGTTGATCAATCAATTTGGTCTAGCTGTTATTCTGACCCATTTAGGGTGATGGATGAAACTAACCTGCGACTGATAAAGGAAAGGACAGTTCCCTAAGACAAAATTAGCCATGTTGGTTGATTGGAATTTTGTCTCATGTTTTACAAAGTCATACATGCGACTTTGATCCCAGCATGTTTTACATAGGCAATAGGTCAAAAATTTTCATCAATATTAAGCTTGCAAGGGGCCAAAGAGATAGCATAGTGGTAGAGCATTTACCTTGCACCCCCAACCCAGGATGCACAGTGCTTCAAATCCCGGCATACCATATGGTCCCCCAAGCCTTACAAGAGCATTTTCTGAGTGTAGAGCCAGGAGTAAACCCTGAGTATGGCTGGGAGTGTGCCACCCCCCCAATATCTCTCTCTCTCTCTCTCTCTCTCTCTCTCTCTATATATATATATATATATATATATATATATATAGAGAGAGAGAGAGAGAGAGAGAGAGAGTTTAGTCTAGTATTTCCATCTAAAATAGTGTGATATTACCATTACCATTATAAGTTTTTCTGCGATGAGGAAGGGAATTTATTTTTTCTAGATACCGGTAGAGACTACATTAGTGACCTCTATCAAAGGGACAGTGGGGAAACTTTAAGTAATTTCCAATTTCTAGGAATCACTGCCTGTGAGGCTTAGGTGTAAAATTCTTTTTTTTTTTGTTTTTTTGTTTTCTTTTTTTTGGTTTTTGGGTCACACCCGGCAGTGCTCAGGGGTTACTCCTGGCTCCATGCTCAGAAATTGCTCCTGGAAGGCACAGGGGACCATATGGGGCACCGGGATTTGAACCAATGACCTTTTGCATGAAAGGCAAACACCTTACTTCCATGCTATCTCCCAGGCCCCATTAGCTGTAAAATTCTATAGGTTAATTGATGACACTCATCATTTATAAACCAGCCAGCTTTTTCCACATACCTGTCTTTTTTATGGCAAAAATTAAGAAATTTCAAAGACTGTGGAAAAGTTTTTTATATAAACAAAATCTTTTTTTTTTTTTTTGGTTTGGGCCACACCCAGTGACGCTCAGGGGTTACTCCTGGCTATTAGCTCAGAAGTCGCTCCTGGCAGGCACGGGGGACCATATGGGGAACCGGGATCAAACCGCGGTCCTAGGTTAGCGCAGGCAAGGCAGGCACCTTACCTCCAGCGCCACCGCCCGGGGCCCCTTATAAGCTCTTTTAATTCACCTAATATTTTTTCATTCATGGGTCAAAGTGCCACCCTGATGTCAAGAGTTCATTTTCATACTGCTAGAGTTCAAATTCAAAGGACAAGACGACACAACTGAAATAAAGTTTAATTCTTTAATCCGAGTGCCAAAAACCTGTCACACTGTTCTGACAAGACTATCTCCTTAAGGAGATGAACCCTAGACAAGGTCATGAAGAAAATTATATAGGGAAGGAGTATAGGGAGGTTTCAGCTTTCTAATGATCTTTAAAATGACTGGCTACTACGTAGGGGTACCTTCCTACTGTTCTCTTGCCCTTCCCTGATAGGCTACCTGGTATGGCCATGTGGTTTGGGGCAGTGTTAATGGAAATAGGCCTGTGAATATCTACACCATGTGATTCTTACAAAATGGCATGTCTCCGTGCTCAGAACCTGAGAAGAAGCCTGCCATGTGGCCTTTTCAAAATGGTGTCCCTCCTTGTTCAGAATCCAGGTCCCAATAATACTTAGTGTATTAGTTTACAATGCATAGCAACAGTGGCCCTGGTTAAAGATTGTAGAAGTTAGGATATTGCCTTACGGGGGTCTCTGTTTTCTTCAGCAGGTTTTGACAGAGCTAAGCCTGATATGCTTAAGGACACTCTCCATTATTTTAGCAGATCTTACATAAATGGATAGTTTTTACAGCCATATAGAGTTGTAAGGTGACAGTTTTTAGCTCTAACTTTTCAAATATGAGAATTGGTAGGCTTGGTCTCATCTTGTGCATTGCTCCTGGCCAAATAAAATAGTTTGAGTTGGCCAAGTCTAATGCCAGTGCTATTTTGATGTTATAGATACACTGGTTCTGGATCTCCCAGATCCCTGACTGTTTTTTTTTAGTTACACACTCAAAAATAATTTTTTTATTTATTCATATCTCAAATTGCTGTAAAAATACGGATGGTTAAGGGGAGAAATTTATTCTCTCCTCGTCACACTTGACTGTTTCTTTCCTTTCTGAGGTCTGCCTTCTTATGATTGTGATGAAAATAAAACTAAATTAAGTTTTGAAAGAACCACATGGTACTCGATATAGACAGCTCTTATCTGAGGCCTTTCTGAATTCTAAGATAACTTTTATTCATTGCTTCAAATTTAAGTTTCTTGCAAGGATATTGAGTGTTAATACTGCCTAGTAGCTTGAAATATTTGTTTAAAAATTTCCTTACTAAATTTTACTCCTCTATTATGTGTTAACCATTTTAGGAGTTGAATGTATTCATCCTCTTTGTAAACACTCTGTTCCATTATTACCCTGATTGACAAACTTCCGGAATACTCATTCTTCAAGGTTATCACACTTATTGGTGATTCCCTCCTTCAGTTCTGGTTCCTGAAGTCTTTTGACTTCAATAATTTCAGACAACTGACCTTTCCTACCTATTTAGGTTCTTGTTTCTTTGACACTTGCTGGAGTCCAACCATGGGTGAATGGGACTGAAACAGGGGCAGATTAAGAAAATAACACAAGGGCTTGAGTGATAGCACTGTAGGCCAAACATTTGCCTTGTAGGAACTCAACTCGGATTTGATCCAGGATCCCATATGGTTCCCTGATCTAAGTATAAATTCTGAGTAAAGAGCCAGGAATAATCCCTGAGTGCCACCAGTGTGTCCCAATAACTGTAAAAGAAAAGAAACAAGACAGATATAATATAGAAAAGCATGGGGTCAGAGGGCTTTGAATGGGAACCCTGACTATAGTCTAATTTGGACATTTGTTATTCGGGAATAACCAATCATAAGAAGAAGGGTGGATAACAAACAAATTTTTATCTAATTCTAAGTAAGCCGAAGGGAGGTTTTACATTTCTTAAGGGAATATGTGAATGTGATACATGAGGAAGCTAAGGTAAAAATCTCTGAAGATTGTCTTCCTCTGGGAGGGGAGACAGATGAAAGGTTGTATACAGGACTTTATCTAAATATTTATATGTACCTCCTCTCAGACTGTCAGCTCTTTAGCTAAACTTGATCATTTATTGAATGTCTTCATATCAGACAGTTTATGATATAGTATGCAAAATATGTCTCTTGAATGTATAACACTCAGGGTGTATTGTAACTCATGTTGGGAAACAGTGGTATACTTATGTTGTTTTTGAACTGTTTATGTTCTTTATTTATGTTCTTTGAATATTAATCTAGGAATGAATTTGGTAAACCATGTGTTCTATTTTAATTTTTGTGAAAATGTCATATAGTTTTCCTCACAAAATCTCAGCTATTTTACAGTAGACTAACATTGTTTATTTCTTCAAAAACCCTTCAGAATTTTTTGTTTCTGATTATTTCTATCTAGGCTATCTCAATGGAATAAAGATATGTCATAATTATTTGAGTTTGCATTTCTGTGATAATCAGTGATAATGATTTTAACATGCCTGCAGGCTATCTGCACATCTTTGGAGAAGTGTTTGTTGAATGTATCATGTGTGATTTTTTTTCTCCTTTTTTAGTAGAGTGTCTTTTATTTAAGTTAAAGCATAATTGGTAGTGCAGTAACTTTTTTAGTCCTTCTTATTTATTTTAATTTTGTTTTTATTCAATTGACTGTATCAGTCAAGTTATTTACATAGATTTCCCCAGCCAGTTATATTTTATTCTCTCATTTGTGAATTTTCTCAACATCACTGAAATAATTTTATGAAAATGTGATTTGATGTAATTTTAGTTCTGTTATTCACATTTGAATTTGTATGATTTTTTTAAAACTATGGTAGTATTTACTCAAATTTGAGATGATTATTTTTATTTTTTTAAATATGGAACATATACAACCCTATGATTTTTATTATTGCTTTTGGTTTTGATTTTTGGGCCACATCAGTGATGCTCAGGGGTTACTCCTGTCTATGCACTTAGAAATTGCTCCTGGCTTGGGGACACAAGGGGACTGAACCACGGTCAGTCCTATTTCAGCTGCTAGCAAGGCTAATGTTCTATTGCTGTGCCACAGCTTTAGTCCTGATCCCTACCCCTATGTTTTGTTTGTTTGTTTGTTTGTTTTTTGGGGAGGCGAATTGGTGATGCTTGGGGTTACTCCTGGCTATGTATTCAGAAATCACTCCTGGTTTGGGAGATCATATGGGATTTTGGGGGATCAAACTCAGGTCTGTCTTGGGTCAGCCACATGCAAAGCAAGAGCCCTACCACTGTGCTACCACTCTTGTCCCATCCCTATGATTTTTATGGTATTTATTAATGTTGGTGAGAATAATATTCACTTCTTAACATATATGTTTAAAGAATAGTGCTTTTTAATTCTTGAAGTGTTCTTTTTTCTAATCTTAATACTTGATTATGATGGGAGACCTTTATCAATTTTTCTGGAACCCTGTGCCAGCTGCTACCAATTTAAATACTCTAACCTGATTCAAAAGCATTTAAGGTACATGGAAAAGTTTTGTCCAAAGATCTCATCCCAGCTCAGGACACTCAAGGATATCTAATACTACTCTGACTTTTACACTCTAACCTCCTAGGATTTCTGGAAACAGGATGGTCTTAATTTAGTGCCAAATATTTCAGCAACTATAAAAAAGGGAGGAACTAGATTCACAAGATTCCATCCTATTGAAATTCCTTTACATAGTAATGGACTTAATCTAACAGAGTCATAAACAACTAAGATATTTGCCTTTCATGTCAACCTGGGTTTGATTCCTGTTAGTTTGCATCACCAGTGTTGTGTATGTAAGCATTTCTAATCTTATCATGATCTGGAATTGTTGTGTATAAACATTTTTGACCCTACCTTGATCAGTGATTGTACCCTACCCTAGGGTGTGACCTGGCAGTCTGCCCCCACCCTAGGGTAGTACTTGATTCTGTTTCCACCATTGGGTGGGACCTGATTCTGGGTTATAAAAGCAAGGATCTGTGGAAAGCAGAGAACTAGCTTTTTCCTTGCTGGCCTTCACCCAGACCTCTGCAAGGAATAAAGAGCTATTTTCTTCAGAAGTTTGGCTGTCTTCTGGATTTCTTCCCGCCGCATTCACCTCAGAACTGCTGGTTATTGGGTGGTAGACGTGTTCTCCGAGCTGGAGGGGAAAGACCTCGTTCTCCCTAGCTCCAACAGTGAACCTCTCCTGGGGATGGATTACAACATAATGGCGCCTGAACAGGCTGGAACTGGACCCTCACTAACTGTAAGTGACATACTTCATTGAAAATTTCCTCTGTTGACCATTAAATGGCTTTTGTGGTTAGTCCTATGGATTCTGCCACCTTTTTGCTTACACATTGGTTCTCTAGTATACAAGTATGTTATTCCATTTTGTTCCAAACGAATTGGTTTTGATCTAGGCGCAATCACTGCAGTAGGGTGGTTGTGGTATATATTTCTAATGAATATTGCATTGTCCCCAGCTGTCATATTTTGTGGAATTTCTGTGCTGGTTCACGTTGTTACTGTGAGCATAGCTATTGGCTGGTATTTAGGAAATAGAAAGTGTCAAAATGGCAAGGCTAAAACTGAAATGGATAATGAATCCAACCCCACCAATAGTAATATAGGAATTTTTGTTGGAAGAAAAAGAGTTAGGAAATCTAGTGGTGACTCAGATAATGACCAACTTGAAAGTAATTTTGCTAATCTGGCTTCATCCCCTTTATACGGGGTAAATGTTTCTACCTATATGCCCTATCAAATGAAAGAATTAGATCGGATCAAAAACGCATGTAAAGAGTATGGGCCAAAAGCGCCATACAGTGTGGAGTTACTAAGACTTTGGAGTCATAACTCATCTTGGACTTTATAGGATTAAAAAAATCACTGTCACCTAAACAGAGAACTGAATGGGAAATGTATTATTCGGAAGGAGTAAAATCCAAATTATATATCCCAGATGGTACGAAAAAACAAGTGGCAGGAGTTACCCTATTGTATGAATTATTGATGGTAGAAAATCAATTTGCAAATATTCAGGTACAAGCAGCTTTACCTAAAGAAATTTTAACTATAATTAGGTAGATTGCATTATCAGCATAGGAAAAAATTGATTCTAACAACATTGGTAGAGGAAACTTTAAAAATTACTCAAGGCCCTTATGAGTCATATGCAGAGTTTGTAGGTAAAATTAAAGAGGCTGTAAAGTTACATTTCGAAGATGAGGAAATGAGAAACTTCCTAGTAAAATCTTTGGCTTATCATAATGCAATTCCAGCCTGCAGATTAATATTGAATACATTAAATAAAAAGGTAGATGTGAATGATTACCTTTATGCCTGTCGGAATGTCTATGAGGAACCTCAACCCCCATCTCATTTAGATTCAGTACAAACCTTCCCAGTTGGCAAGGGAATGATGCCTTACTCCCCTCGGGGACAGGGCACTTTTCGTAAACAGGTCTTTGCCCAAAATGCAAAAAGGGTCGCCACTGGGCAAAAGATTGCAGATCACGAAACCTCCTTGATAATAACCTAAGTAGAGTTATCAACACAATTCCCAGGAGGCAAATCACCTGCTATCATTGTGGAAAACAAGGGCATATCAAAAGAAATTGCCATTTTCTTCTAAATTCAGTTCCTCAAGGGCAAAGGTATAAGATGCAGGGAAACGCCCACAGGGCCTCTCCTAGGGCCCTATAAAATCAGGGGCAAAGTTCACAGACAATAATCCTTCCAAACCCAGCCCAAGAAAATTCATCACAATAAGGGATTTAATCCATTCCACATCAGGGAGTGCCCTTTAGACATATTATGCCCAGAGGACATTTCAATTTACCCTGGGGCATGCCCTTACCTGTTAGAAATGGGCATTCTGGGCCCACCACCCTCAGATCCTATGGGTTTGATTCTTGGCAGAAGTTCCCTCAACATAAAATGTATTTCACTAACCCCTGGTGTCATTGACTCAGATTCTATGGGAGAAATCATTGTAGTTATTACCGTACCAGTCACATGGACCTTTAAGAAAGGGGAAGTGATTGCCCAGATAGTAATACTGCCTTATGTCAAATTTGGGACTTCAGATAAGACTAGAATTGGAGGTTTTGGAAGCACAGATCTGGGTGCTGCTCAAAACCCAGTTGTGGCTCTGGTTACTAAATTTAAAGATGAACACCCAATGATCAAACTTCACTTGGAAGGGCAACCCTTTGATGGCATGATAGATATCAGGGCTCAGATTACCGTAATTTGTGATAAAGAATGGCCAAAAAAATTGGCCTCTTCAGGAAATTGCGTATTCATTAGAAGGAATAGGAGGCCTGAGATCCTGTCTATTGAGTACGAAGACTATGATATTTTACGGCCCAGAAAATCAAAAAGCAATAATTAGGCCTCATGTGGGCCCATTTTCCCCATCCTTGTGGGGCCTTGACCTTCACAAATAGTGGAAAGCAGAATTCCACATCCCATTAGCTCCAGAAGAGTCAAAACCTTCTTTTAATTTAAAAACTCAAAATTTTTAGTAGGGGCCACTACCATAAAGACGCCAGCACCAATAAAAATAAAATGGAAATCTGATGAATCAATTTGGACAGGTCAGTGGCCCCTTAAAACTGATAAATTAAAGGTGCTGACAGAATTAGTGGAGGAACAACTAAGTTTAGGACATATTGAACCATCTTTTTTCTCAATGGAATTCACCTATATTCACTATAAAAAAGAAATCCGGTAAATGGAGACTTTTGA
>PVKC010005316.1:0-33461 GCA_004027635.1 Crocidura indochinensis | reverse complement strand
GGAGGTATGAGAAGACACTTGCTGGCCTAGAATACTGTTACCAGGAAGGAAGGAGCCAGCCAGCCTGCAAGTGGGGAAAACCCAGGGTGCCCCATAAGCTCCTCCAAGGATCCCACCAGGAGACCCGGAGGAAAGGGGAGAGGAGGACAGGGGGACCCAGTCCCTACCCACCTACCCTGAGCGGGCTAAGAGGGCTCCGGCACATACCAGATTTTGCTAATTTTTACATTTTCACTTTTCTCACCAGAACTTATAACCTATCATTTAAGAGTTTCATTTGGTTTAAAGATGAAAATATGTGTATTTGTGTGCCTGGAGATATTAAGGGAACACTTTTTAAGTGAATAAGGCACCTGGGGAAGGGATAAGTAGTTTAAATCTCAATTGCATGTAAAATAAATGTGTTTTGTATTGTAAGAAAGTTTCATTATTCCTAAAACGGATCAACAGAAGAAACATGAATATCTTACTTATTTTTATATATGTATGTTGAAAATAGGCCTATAGATAATATATTTTATATATAAATATGTCTGTTTATATACATATTATATATATATATAAAATAGGCCTATATATGGTAGGTGTCTGAATAAAAAATTATGAGTGTAAATATTGATTATGTAAAGGATCTGGGTCCATGGTAATATTAATGAGCTACTGATTAATGTTCAGTATCTCCTATGCTACCAATCCAGCTCTGACCCTGTACTGTTAAAAGTAGATAAATATAGTTTATTTATATAACTTATTCTGCTTCCACTTGTTTGGACAGTAGAATTTCCTCCTTCAAGATGCCTTTAGTCTCAATTTCATGGAGTGTTTTACCTATATATTCTTCTATATACCTTACTGGTTTGGGTCTGATTTGAATTTAATCTTCGTGTATGATATTAGATGGAGATCTGAATTCTCATTTTCACATTTGGATGACTGTTATCCCTCCCCTAATTTTTATGCTAATGCCACATGGATGATCAGACCCACCCACACCTGGGAGGGGCTGTTGTTTGGGATAGAGGGTAATAGAGATTCTGGGGATATGGGGAGAGAGAAATAGTGGGAGACCTCAACACCACCTTGCCACTATTTAATATGTCAACTAGCTCTAAATGTAGAAATGGAAGAGAGTGCCCTAGTATATATATGGCACTCCATTACAGAAAACTGGATACACATTCTTTTCCAGTGCACATGGGTCATTCTCCAGGATATTCCATATTCTGGCCATAAAATGCACCTTTAGGGGCCGGGTGGTGGCGCTGAAGGTAAGGTGCCTGCCTTACCGCGCTAGCCTTGGACGACCGCGGTTCGATCCCCCGTGCCCCATATGGTCCCCCAGGCCAGGGGCGACTTCTGAGCGCATAGCCAGGAGTAACCCCTGAGCATCACTGGGTGTGGCCCAAAATCCAAAAAAAAAAATGCACCTTTATAATATCAAGAGGATATAAATTCTACAAACTAACTTCTCAGATCATAATGCACTGAAATTAGAAATCAACTACAAACAGACACAGAGGAAAACCTTTAACACGTGTAAATTAAAATTAGTAAATTAGTAATTTAGTAGCACACTACTAAATAACCAGTGTGTCAAAGATAAAATTCAAAGAAGGAAATGAAAGTTTCCTGGAAACAAATGCAAATGAAGACACTAATTACCAGAATTTTTGGAAACAGCAAAAGGAATAGTAAGAGGAAAATTTGTAGCTTTATAACCACAAATCAGGAAAGAAAAATGAGCCTACAAAAATCACTTAATGACCCACTTACAAAATTAAAACATGATGAACAAAATGAACCAAATACAGGTAGGCAGAAGGAAATAACAAAGTTTAGACTAGAAATTAATACAGTGGAAATCAAAAGAAAAATTCAAAGGATCAATAAAATCAAAAGTTGATTCTTTGAAAAAATCAACAAGATTGACATGCCACTAGCAAAACTCTATTAGGAAAGGAGATAGAGAAACTTAATAAACCAGATTAAAAGTGACAAGGGGGAGATTATTAAAGATACTACAAAGGTTTAAATGGCAATCAGAGAATTCATTGAGAAACTCTATGATGAAACAAGAGCACCTGAATAAAGGAGATAAATTTGTGGACACTTAAAATCTTGCATGTTTGGTGGCCGGAGAGACAGCACAAGCGGTAAAGCATTTGCTTTTCATGCAGAAGGATGGTGGTTCGAATCCCAGCATCCCATGCAGTCCCCTGCCTGCCAGGGGCTATTCCTGAGCTTAGAGCCAGGAGTGACCCCTGAGCCCTACCGGGTGTGACCCAAAAACCAATAAATAAATAAATAACATAAAATAAAAAGATAAAAATCTCGAATGTTTGAACCAGGATGACTTAGCATATCTAAATAGATGCAATACTATTGAGGAAATTAAAATGGTATAAAAAATTTCCCAAGGGGCCTGGGAGATAGCATGGAGGTAAGGCGTTTGCCTTTCATGCAAAAGGTTATCGGTTCGAATCCCGTGCCCCATATGGTCCCCCGTGCCTGCCAGGAGCAATTTCTGAGCATGGAGCCAGGAGTAACCCCTGAGCACTGCCGGGTGTGACCCCAAAACCAAAAAAATTTTTTTTTCCCAAAAATAAAAGCCCATGCCCTGATAGTTTACTAATGATTTCTTTCAAACCTTTCAAGAGCACCTACTACAAAATACTTTTTAGGCTTTTCCAGGAAATTTTAGAAACAGAAACACTACCAAATAGTTTTTATGAAGATAACATCAACCTGAATCCAAAGCCAAATTGAAGTGCTGCAAAAAAAAAATTGAAAGGCAATATCTTTAATAAACACAGATGTAAAGATCCTCAACAAAATCCTAGCAATTATGATCTATTCACCAGAAGATCATACATCACAAGCAATATGACCAATTAAGTTTTATTCCACAGATGCAAGGAATATTCAACATGTGCAAATCAATCAACATTATATACCCTATCAACAAAAGAAAAAAAACATATGATCATACCAATAAATGCAAAGAAAACATTCAATAAGGTCTAATATGCATACATGATAAAACTCTCAAAAAGGTGGGAATGGAAGAAACCATAAGATGTATAGAAAAACACATAGATAAAGCACTCCATGACATTGAGACTAAATGCATCTTCAAGAAGGAAACATCACTGCCCAAGCAAGTGGAAACAGAGATAAACAAATGGAACTATATTAAACTGAGAAGTTTCTGTACTTCAGATGAAATAGTGACTAGGATTCAAAGGCCAACAACAGAATAAGAGATACTATTCACACAGTGATCATCAGATATGGGCTAATATCAAAGATATACAAGGTACTGACAGAACTTAACAAGAAAAAATCTAACCCCATCAAAAACGGGAAAAAAGAAATGAATAAGGTAGACATACAAATGGTCAACAGGCACATGAATAAATGTTCCACATCACGAATCACCAGGGTGAGGCTAATCAAAACAACAATGATGTACTTTCTCATGCCACAGAGACTAGCAAACATCACATAAAACTAGATCAGTGCTTTCAGGGATGTGGGGAGAAAAGAACTCTTATTCACTGCTGGTGGGAATGTTGTCTAGCCCAGCCTTTATGAAAAAAGTATGAGATTACTCTAAAAACTGGAAATTGAGCTCCCTACTATATTGATTAATTGATATATTTACATAATTGATCTGCTATACCACTCCTAGGAAAATATAGTAGACACTAAAAATCACCATACAATAATGCATACCTATATTCATTGAAGCACTATATACAATAGCCAGATTCTGGAAAGAACCTAGATACTGGACAACAAATGAGAAGCTAAAGAAACTGTGATACATATACACAATGAAATACTATGCATCCATCAGGAGAAATGAATATACATGAATTGACATGGAAACTATCATGCTGAGTTAAATAAGTCATAGAAAGAGAGATAGACACAGAATAGTTTCACTCATCTGTGGAATTTAAGAATAACAAAAGATAGGATTGTAGTAATACCCAGAGGCATGAGAGATAAGGACTGGAAGAATGGGGCCATGATATGAAGCTCATCGCAAAGAGTGGTGAATGCAGTTAGAGAAATAACTACACTAAAAACTCTCAGGAAAATGATGATGAGTGAAAGAAATAGAATGCTTGTCTCAAAGACTAGCTGGGGATGTGTGAGGAGGGAGTTGGTGGACATTGGTGGTAGGAAGTTTGCAGAGCTGAAGGGGGGTGTATTTATATGACTGAAATTCATCTATAAGCATGTTTGTAATCATGTTGCTTAATAAATATATTATTAAAGAAAAGAAAGTTTTGAAAGAGTTCCTTATTAAATTCATCTGGACCTGGGCTTTTGTTTTTGGGAAGACATTTAATTAGTATTTTAATTTCCTCAGTAGTGATTAGTATGTACAGATATGTAATATTAAACTTCAAACTTTATTCAGTTCAAAGGAAATAGTGACTAGCATACAAAGTCAACTCACAGAATGGTAGACTTTATTCACCTAATGGCCATCAGATAAAGGGCTAATATCTAAGATATACAAGTTACTGTCAGAACTTAATAAGAAAAAATCATCGGACCCCATCGAAAAATGAGAATAATCAAACAAAAACTTCCTCAGAGAAGAAACACAAATGACTAAAAGATGTATGAAAAAATACTCCACACCACTAATCATCAGAGAAATGCAAATCAAAACAACAATGACATACTATCGCATGTCCCAAAAACAGAGACTAGCACAAATCACAAAAAATCTAGAACCAATCAGTACTGGCAGAAATGTGGGAAGAAAGGTACTCTTAATTACTGGTGTGAATAGACTCTAGGTCAGCCTTTTTGGAAAACAATATGGAGATTTCTCAAAAACTGGAAATTGAACTCCTGTATGTTTCATCAATACCACTACTAGGGATATACCTTAGGAACACAAAATCACAATACAAAAATGCCTTCCTCATGTCTATTTTCATTGCAGTGTTATAATAATAGCCCGAATCTGGAAACAACCCAGATGCCTGACAACAAACGAGTGGCTCAAGAAACTGTGGTACATATGTACAATGGAATACTATGCAGGCATTAGGAAAATGAAGTCATGACATTTTCCTATACATGGATGGACATGGAAAGTACATGCTGGGTGAAATATATAAGAGTGAGAGAGCTAAAAACATAATAGTTTCATTCTTTTGTGAGATTAAGAAAAATAAAAGATAGTATGGTGGTAATACCGAGAGACAATAGAGATGGCTGGAAGAATGGGCCCACAATATGAAGCTTACCACAAAGAGTGATTAGTGCAGTTAGAAAAATAACTACACTAACAATTGTCATGACAACGGTAGTGAGGGAGATAAATAGAATGTCTGTCTCAATGACAGGCAGAGGGTGGAGTAGGAGAAAAAATGGGTAGCATTGTTAATGGGAAAATTGCACTGGTGAAGTGGGAGTGTACTCTTATGACTTGAACTTCAAACATATCTGTTATCATGGTGCTAAAATAAACATATTATAAGAATAAAAATTTAAAATAAAATAAAAAATAAAAATAAAATTAAACTTCAGCTTCCTTGTGATGAGAAATAATTGAGATGGTCAAGTCTTGTGGGAATTTTGGATATTGATAAAATAAATACCTACCAGAAAATTTCTATTCTCTACATAAACAGATCAATATTTATTTAAACTGCAATTTTTGCACAGTTTATTAATTTCAGTTGAAATATTATACATATAATATAATGTAATCATGTGCTAGGACTTAACATTGAGTACTTGCTTATAAATTTTATTCATTCTTCATTAACTATACCATTACTTCTACAAATAATTTCTTTTCTTATGACAGGAAATAAATCTTGGTAAGGGAAAATATTTAGCTTTATGCTTTACTTGCATAGTCAGGTTTAATAGTAAATTCAGTTTTTTCATAAATATTTAAAAATGTATACTTACTCAAATGGTTTATTAATGTTGAATTATACACAAAACTGAGAACCGTGTTTATTTTAAATATTTTAAAAGATGTATCATTTATTACCTCTTGAACTTATACAAATAATTCTATATCATTTTTCAAAATTCAATTATTTTGAAAAGTTCTATATTTTTCAAAATTTAAAGATTCAGCTAAAATACTTATCTAAAGATAATATTTGCATTGAATTTCTCTTGTTTGTTTAGATGATTCTGTTTTTTGCTTGTTTGTTTGTTTGTTTCGGTTTTTGGGCCACACCCAGAGATGCTCAAGGGTTACTCCTGGCTACGCGATCAGAAATTTCTCCTGACTTGGGAGATCATATTGGATGCCGGGGGATCGAACCATAGTTTGCCCTAGGCTAGCATGAGCAAGGCAGACCCCTTACCACTTGCGCCACAGCTCCGCCCCCTAGATGATTCTTTTTTTATGGAAATTGCTACTTAAGAAGAAATAGTCTAGGAAAGAAAGAGGTAAGTGAATCATTTTTCTATTTCAAAGAATAAATGTGTCTGAACTTAGCATCTTTATCTGGTTTTCTAAAAGTATTGGGTGCTTTTCTGTGTTTTATTTTAGACTTTTGTCAGTTCGTATTTTAAATAAAACCAAGTAGCCTATTGTAATAAACATTTTCTAACTTTATCTGCTATGCTATTTAATACTTTTAATAATTCCACTTTCATAAATATCGATTATCTTATTTCTTTTAGATGGAAATTATTGTCAATAAAGTTTACAGATACCAAATACATTAAGCATTTTTCCATGTTAAAAATTTGCTAGATAAAGTGAAAGGAGGCTCAATGAGAAAACTAATGAGAATTGATGAGAAATGATGACTCATCATTGAGTCAGAAATCTGAAGGTCAGTTTCTTTGCTTTTCTAATAACCTGAGACAAATGATTTCAATTTTTTAATTTGTATTAAAAACAATCATTCATGGGACTTCTATAAGATTACTCATTCAATAACTTATTTATTTTGGACCTAGGAAAATATTATGCCAACCTCTATAAATTTTAAAATACAGATTTGTAGAAAGTGAAGTCCTTCCATCTTGAGATATTGTAATTAGATGACTAACATATATATGAGAGTCTATATACCACATTATACACCTTTTATAGCAAAACAATGACTAGAAATTATAAAATTATTTTCCAGCCAGATTATTAGGAAAGATTTTTACCAATGAAGAATGTTTTAAGTATGTTTACCTTAATGATTTAGGAGGTAAAAGAGCATACATTTCATTTTATTTTTGATTTGTTTTTATTTAGGACTATTCTGGATGTGGTCAGGGTGATAGTAAGCTAGACAAAGAGGGAACCACCTACTTTAGCAGCCTGGGGGGGGGGGCGATTGTGGAGGATATGGGTTGCAGAAAGGGAATGGGGAAGAGGGAAAGACAAATTTGGTGGTGGGTATTCCCCTGATTCAATGTTAATATGTACCTAAAATACTAATGTGAAAGATATGTAAGCCACTATGATCGAAATTAAAAATAAATATTGTATAAATGTATTAACCAAATTAAGCTTTATGACATTTGTATATATATATGCATGTAAATTATAAATAAATGGAAAGTAAATAAAATTATGAAATAGAATAGTGATAAGCTTCAGGAAAGAAGCAAAGGTATGAGATTTATGGCAGATTGCTTCAAGAATATTAGAGATGTACTTTTCAAATAAATAGAGACTATAATTTCTTTATCTTAAAAAAAGTCTGAAACCACTGAATCTTATATTCTATGTGCTTAAGTATGTTAGCTCATTTTAGTAGACACAGATGTGTTATGTGGTCTCCTCCTATGTGTTAAAAGCAGTAAATAGAAGAACTAGATAATCCAATCATTCAAAGTAGTTCAAATATTCAAAATGCTTGAAGTGAAAATATGAAAATGACAATGAAAGATCTTACTATGATTCATTAATATAATTTCATAATTATTATAAAGAAGACACTTCTAATTATTAAGAGTATTACCAGGGGCCACATTATTGCAGATAGAGTACAATTGTCTTGCATGAAACTAATGAGAGTTTTATCCCCAGCATTCCATTTGGTACCCAGAGCTCTGATAAAAGTGCTTCCAGAGTTCAGAGCCAGATATAAACCCAAAGCATTGCTGGATATGCTCACCTTGAAAAACAATTAATTTAAATACTTGGGTAAAATAATTCATCTTTAAACACTGAAAGTAACTGAAAATTTTAGTGATATGTCAAAGACTGTGACCTAAAAATACTGATCTAGTAGCAGAATGCAGAATTAAGAAGAATAAAAGAAGAGGGTGATAGATGAGTGAGTGAGAGAGAGAGTGAGAGAGAGAAAGAGAATGTTTGCCCCTGACTCAGTCATAGGGAATGGTGTTAGAAAACTGCAGACATTGGTGATGGGAAAAGTGAACCAGTGAAGGGTATTGTATGACTGAAACTCAGTAACAAGTACTTTGCAATTGTGACAAAAAAAAAAAACAACTATTTTATGACTAACCTTGTAATCACCTTGCTTAATTAATTTTTTTTGGCTTTGGGTCACATCTGGAATTGCTCAGGAGTTGATCTTCAATGTCTGTCAATGTGTGTGTGTCCTGGACACCTCTATATCTATCTAATATTTATAGTACATAATGCCTGTCTATGTTGTATATAGTCCTTATTATATATAATCCTTTCTTTCCCCTTCCAATATTTACCATTTTAAATTCCTCTTACCCTCTCACCTTGCCCTCACCACTGATGCTGATTTGTTCTATTTGTCCCCACTTCTTCCACCTTCCTTCACTGTGGACTCTTACTTGCTATTGAATTCAACTCTTAAGAGACCCTCAGTTCGAGGACATTACCTTATCTCTGATTTCTGTAAACTGTTTATTCAGACTCCAAAAGACTATGTAGTAGGTTAACACTGCTCTGGATTTTACCACCCCTCAGAATATTTCAAAAGACTTAAAGGGGATATGTATGTTTCGTTAGATATATTTCCTTCATAGGTATAATTCTTAGTTTCCCCGTCTTTTTTTGAATCTTCTTAGTATAAAATTATAGTAGATAGGTTTCTTTTGTGGTCTAAGTTCAGGTTAGAACCAAGATATAGGAATTGTTTGGCTCGTTATTTTTACCCCCACATACAAAAACAGTATTCTGTGGCATTGTTTCTTTATGCATAGGCACACTTAGATGGGGGAAAACTTACTAATAGATAGAATTCTTATCTAAGCAGAACATGAACTCATACATTTTATAGTATAGAAGCTCCTTTCACCCTAAACATTTGTCATAGTAACTAGATTTAGACCGTACTTGTTCAGCTATCAACCATCAACATCCAAACCCTGGATCTTATTGTTGGAACTAATATGGTTTTCTGCACCAACTAGGAATCATACTTCCACTGGGGGAGGTCTTAATGCCACCCCTGCATCAACTTGCTCCAGGATGAGCTTATATGGCACTGGGACGATTTGGAAACAGCAGCAACTTGCTTTCAGGGCAAGTGGTTTTGCCACCTAACAGTGACTCCATGTCAACCCTACTTTGACATAAAATCTGTGCAAAAGCCAATATATCTAATTACAGAAGCCTGACTGTGGCAACTGTGATTGAGAAGAACTTTTTCTGGGACCATGAAGAAAGACCTTGGGGTTGAACAATTAGCATGCCAAGCTAGTTTTTTATAGAATGCTTCATGTTTAGGGATATTTTTAGGCCAAGGGATTTTCCTTTTTAATCTTCTAATTTTTAATTTTTAATTCCCAATTTTCTAATTTCTGTGCCTATGCAACAAACAAACAAACACACAATAACAACAAAACCTGTCACCCCTTTTTATTTTTAAATTTTATTTTTATCTTCTAGATAGGGGCTCCTACCTTTATCATAGAAACTTGATACATGAATTACTTTGTTTTAACTCATATTTCTGCAGTTTTCTGTGAAATTGAGTATAAGAAAAGAGGATGAGGGTCAGGGGCCAAGTGGTCTCAGGTGCTTTGGGTGGAGATTAAAAGGAATAACTAAATACCAAAGCCAAAAGAAACAGCAATAGAGTTATGAGACTGAACTATAATGATCTAAACTTAAAATTCCTGGCCAGTTACATTGCAGGCCAGGAAGCTAAGTTACTGGTATAGGATGTACTCTAAGAACTATGGTGAAGAGAGGTCAACACTGGTGGTGGGAATGGCCTTAATTCACTGATTCTCTGTTCTAAAATCCAACTATGAAGGACTTCAATAATCTTAAAAAATTCTTAGATTTTAATAGAACTACTTAGAGAATAAAGTAGCACTAAAGAGTAAATTTAAGACTTGAGAAAATGTTATTGTAAGTAGCAAAAAATAGCATTTCTTTGGTTTAGTGACATAATACTTTTGCATTGGAGATTTCAAACTGTAACCTAAAATGGAAGAAGCATCTTGGAAAATATTTTAAAAACAATTTTTACAACTATGATTTATGTAGCAGTGAAATTATGAAAATTATAAAACAGTATTTATAAAACAGTGAGTTTATCAAAAATAGTTTTGAGAGTCTTTCAAAGATAGTTTTCAAAATGCCATATACAGTGGTTGTTTGGAAACTTTGTAAATAAAAGAGCGTAATGGTAATTTTACTCATTAAATCATTCTTCCAAAACTTGTCTATATAAGATAAACATCACAAATCTTTTCCCTCTTTTCTTTATTAGGTAAATAGACTAGCTTCAATCTGTTTTGTTTCTGAGCTTTAATTACTTCAATAATGGTGGTATCTGGTCATCTTAACAAAAGTCTTCTGTCAACATTTTGGATCATTTAAATCCATCATCTTGATAAAGGTTAGGTCTGACCCCAAATACTGTTTTCTGTTCTTTTTGCCAAACATTTTCTGTTTTTGAAGATTGAAGATATTGCTTTTCCATTTCAATATGACAAGTGATATCAATTTTAGAAATTTTTGGCATACATATCTTGCTAATAATATAATGTTCCTTTTATTAAAGGATACTTACTTTCCAATTTAATACATTGCTGCTAATAATTACATAATCAAACTATGAAAACTTCTTATGACATAAGAAGAGGAAAGACTAGGTTGGAGAGATATTACAATGGACACTGCACTTGCCTACCCGCCTTTGACTTTGGTTGCACCACTGATACCATATGTAGTGACTGAACCCCTCCAGGAATAAAATTTGAATGTATTACCAGAAAGGAGTAAGCTATGAACCTCTGCATGTGGCCAAAATGAAAAGACAAAATGTAAATAACTTCAATAACTCATTGGTAATTGAAAGGACAGCACCAAAACCATATCCAGGGATTGGCAAAAGAGAAGGAAAGTTGGGGCAAGTTTAGTAAAAAGTAGGTAGAGAAGAAAAAAAATACACACAGAAAAAGGACTTGTTGGGTTACCATCATTAAAATCAAGTAAGGACTTGATTAAGGGCAGATATCTGTACCCTAATTTTAGATATTAATTTTTATAATAAACTTTTAAAAAATCTTCGCATCTATAGATACCTGTAGAAAACTCCAATAAAGAACTTTTGCTAATGGATTGTCAATGGAGTTGCTTAAACAATTTGAACATTTTAAGTTTTAATGCCTCCATTATTGTCTATTGGAATAAAGTCATTTTGAGGAAAAGGTGGAATTCCTCTCAGGCCACAGTCATGCTTATAAACAGGGGTGAGTTAGCTTTTCTTGTACAGTCAACAAATGTGCAAGTATTGCTTTTCAAATCCCCATAGCTGCATCCAGTGAAAAATTCTTTCAGCAAATAGAAATTATTAACTACTCCAGATCCCCAAAACATGGGAACTGTTAAAAGAAATATGCCTTTTTCTTTGTATTGATGTTTTTTTTTAATTTAATTGCTTTAATTAAGCACTGTGGTTGAAAAAAAGTTCATTTTGGGGTTTCAATCATTAAATGTGCACCATCATTTCACCAGTGCACCCTTCCTGTCACCAATGTCTCCTATTACCTTCCTACCCACCCCCTACCCCTGCCTTGCCTAGAGCAGGAAAATTGCTTCTCTCTCTCTAGTTCTCTCTCTCTTTCCTTTTTGAAACTGTAGTTTGCACTTTTGTTAATGGATGGGTAACTTGCCTGTTAGTTTCTTCACTTTCAGCACCTAATTCTTTTTTTTTTTTGATTTTTGGGTCACACCCGGCAGCGCTCAGGGGTTACTCCTGGCTCCATGCTCAGAAATTGCTCCTGGCAGGCACGGGGGACCATATGGGGCATCGGGATTCGAACCGATGACCTTTTGCATGAAAGGCAAACGCCTTACCTCCATGCTATCTCCCGGGCCCCCAGCACCTAATTCTTGTCCAGAGTGATCAATTTCAACTATAATTATCATAGTAGGCTTTTCTCTACTCTAGCTACACTCAATGAGCTTTGTGGTAAGCTTTCTACCCTGGATTGGACCTTATGATATTGTCTCTATTGTCTTTGGTTATTAGTATAATATATCAACTGTTTCCTTATATCCCACAAATGAATGAGATATTTCTATTTATTACTTTCCCTCTGGCTAATATCATCAGCATAATAGTCTCTAGATCAATGTATGTATAAGCAAATTTCATAAATTCATTTCTCCTAGTGGCTGTATTCCATTGTTTAGATATACCACTACTTTTTTTTAATTGTTGTTGTTGTCAAAGTGAATTACAATTATTTCACAAAAATATTTAAGGCACATAATGACAATGAATGAGGGGTATTCCCACCACTAGTGTTGTCTTCCCTCCACTACTGTTCCCAGAATGCATTCCATATCTCCCTCCTATATACCCCATAATGCTAGTGTAACCATTCTCCAGTTGTACAACTTGTTGTAAATTGAGTATTGATTCTGTTGTCGTTGACTATGGGTTTGGTATTCAAGTCTGATCATTTTTTATTTCCACTAAATGTTCATTCAACTGTCTTGTCTTGGTACCATCCATTTTCCCCCCTCAAATTGTGAGGTTGAACAAAATGATTCCAGCAATGTGGTTCTGTTGGGGATATACAAAAATATAAGGAAGAAGATAAAAATAAAAACAAAAGCAAAAAAGAAAAAGAAAATAAAAGGAACTAGGAGAGTCTGTCTCAATGTTATAAATTTTGCTTTTGAAGAAGGAAGAGAAAAAACAAGAAGTAAAGGGTAACAAACAAAGCAAAGGAAACAAAACAAAACAAAAACAAAAACCAATAGGTCAGTAATAACAAAAGTATAAAAAAAACCCAAAGGAACAAATCAATTAAAAAACAAAACAAAAAATAAAATAAGAAACAAAAACAGTAAACAAAACAATGCCAAACCAGCAACTACTTAAAAAAGGTTTGTGTCTCTTCTTCTTTTTTGTTTCTTGCAAAGGCATAGTAAATTAGAAAGGGAATTTCCTTAGCCTAAATGGATACAGGGTTTCTCTACCCTTTAAGCATACTAACATGGGAATAACTACATACATTTTCACATCACAAGTTCTTTATATGGCGCCAGGAACTTTCCAGTCAGTTGTGGATGATCATATCATGCTTCTCTGTAGCTAGAGATATTATTTGTGTAAACCATAGAATGAAGGCTAGGAAAGAGCTTTTTTTTTTTCTTTTTTTTCACAGATCTAGAAGTTTTGTTCCATCCCTGTTGTTGTAGTCAGTCTTCCATAATTAATGGTCTTGGTGTTTACTCAGATCCTAGAACAGAGCCTAGGATAGAGTCTTTCAGTATGGTTCTAGAAGTTCTGCTCAGTTACAGTTATCAAAGTCAGACCTCTAAATTTAGAGATCTTGGTTTTTGTACAAATCCTAGGCTGAAGCCTCAGCTAGGATCTTTCTCATTGGTCCCTCAATAGGTTCTGCCCAGTCCATGTTTGTCAAGGTCTGTCTCTTGTAGTTAGCAATTTTGGTTTTTGCATAGAACAAAGAATGCCCTGATTTCTGATTCCATCAGACTGATAATGAGATAGGGCAAACCTCTCTTAGATCAAGTTGCTGCCATTTCCTCATGTAAGGATGTAAGGGTGTCATATCAAAACTGTTGCAAGTTAGTGCCAAAGTAGTATTAGGAATTTCCCAGGGAGGAATTTTGTTCCTGGTGCTGTGGCTGGGACCTGTGTAGTTTCCACGTCTGTGATCTGGGGTTCTGGGTTGGACAGTTGCTGTCCAATCACATGGAAAATGAGTTGGATCAACATGGCACATGGTCAAGGTGGGAGGCTTCTCTGTATTATGAAATATATGAATTATTCTCCCTGGTAGATAAGAGTTTCTGTGTGTAATATTTCCCCTTATTTAGAGTGCCCATGCAAAAGGGGCTGGTGCCAAGTTATATTGCTGGTGGAATTGGGAGTAAGAATGATAGTCTACACGTTCTCTGTGAGCTGGTTTTGACCTGAGCTTTGATCCCAGGCAAGCATTTTTCTTGTAGGTTTTCATACCAACCAGAACCAAATCTGGTAAAGTTGAAGAGAAGAAAAAACAAAAGAAATAAATAAAAATAAATTTAAAAAAGGAATCAAAGAAAAATGCTGTTTAAAAGATTAACTTATATTTGGGGTTAAACAGACTAGGGGAAATTATTATAGAGGTATTAAACATATAAAGGAAATATAGTCTTCCCCATTAAGTCTTTTGAGATTTTCTTGTGGGGGGTGTAATCCTAGGTAATTTTTCATCACACATTGTGTCTTGTTGCGTTTGAGGAATATTTTGCAGTCATAAGGGGTCAGGTAGTGTTCTTGGGCTGGGGTCCTTCTGGGGCTGAATCGGTAGTATACAACAGTCCATGATTAGGAGGGTGGAAAGAAGGGCCATAAAGCATGAGTCAGCAGGAGTATTGATTGTATTTTCTTGCTGAGGTATGATATGTGGGACTGAGAGGGTGTCCTTTCGGTTTGGGAACTGGATGGTGGTTTATTGTGACAGAATGTTTGTCACCTACCTAATGGGTTAAGAACTGAGGGTAGAGAGGGTTAAATAAGGAAGCATAAAGATCAGGGTTGGGGGATGAAAAGATAGAAGGATTTTTGAAGGGGGGAGGTGGGATAATATAGAGGAGGTGCTATATACACTTTAGGCATGGCTTGTTTACATTTTAGGTTTGGCAATCAGAAAGGAGTCCACTGTCAACAAACTCATGACCATATATGTAGAGTTGTTTTCTTAGATTGTTATTGGAGGCCTGACCCTCATAGGCTGGGTCTTAGATCTTAAGAAATAATTGGGTTAAGAAAATGTAAATAATTGGCTAAGATATGAATTAGGAGAGAAAGAAGGGGAAAACAAGATAAGAGAAAGAAGAAAAGAATAATAAGTAAGCATGGTAAAATTAAGTTGAAAAAGTTTGGGCCAGTGTGTCGGTGTTTGGAGGTTTTCCACTTTCAAGGCTCTTCATCACTGACAGGGGTGGTCTTTGCTTGATAAAGGTTTCAGGTTATGTAGTGACCAGAGCTTTTTAGTATAGGTACAGTTTTCTTGTCTAGAGTACTAAACAATATAGAAGTGAGGACAACAAGGTGTGACTTCCCTAAGTAATATCATACATCTTTACGAAGAAGCAACTGACAGCTAGGACTTTATTTAACATAGATTGAATTGAATTGAATTTATTTAACATAGAAAAATAAAGGAGAGAGGGAGAGAAGAAGTAGAGGAAAAAGAGAGAGAAAAATGTAAAAAGAATTAGTGGTTTGTAATAACATGTTCGATGAGTGGGACCTGTAACATAAGTCTGTGATGCATCATTGAGTATCCAGTGGTCTGAATGATAATATGCTTTAGATCCTAATAGAAGACATAAACAAAAGGAAGTGAAAACATTAGAGTATTTTATCGAGGCAATGTCATAATGAGCACTGTTTTTGGTAACTAGTGTGATTGAACACCGAGGTTTAAAATTAGGGTGTCCACCATTTGTATACAAAGCCCTCTGTGAACAAAGAAGGTTAAGGGTTATTTAATACTTGGTAAAAATTAAGGCATTAACACATATTGTTAGTAATCACTGTAGCAAGAGTCCCAGGCTTCCAATCCTTTTCTGCATCTGGTTCTGAGGATAAGTACAGTAGGACATTATTATAGACCATTGGAGTTAGAGGTTAATTGTTCACTTTGAGCTTTTGTTTCCATCGTTGTGGTTCCTTTAGGTTGTAATGGGTGTTTGCATTTTTGTTTTACACCCCACTCCAGTTCTTTTGAGCACTTCTCCTCATTGTAAGCTGGAACCTATGGTGTTTGGAGTTTCTACCCTTTTAATCCTTGTATTTGTTCATGGGTTGCTATAAGTAAATGTGGTATATATTTTAAATACATCAAAGAAGTGCTATTATTCTGCATTTATTCTTCTTCTTCTGGCTTACTTCGTTTTACATAATATTTTTAAGGTCCACCCATGTTGTTGCAAAATCTATGATTGTATCATTTCTAACTGCTGTATAATATTCCATTGTGTATAAATAGCACATCTTCGTGATCTAATCATTTGTTGTTGGGTATCGAGGTTGGTTCCAAATCTTGGCTTTTGTGCTGAGTACTGAGATAAATAGTGGTGTGCATACATACTTTGGGATGAATATTCTTCTGTCTTGGGGGGGGGTGCGATAGCTGGGTCATATGGCAGTTCAATACTGAGTTTACTAAGCACCCTCCATACTGTTTTCCATAGGAGTTGAAACAGGTAACATTCCCACCAGCAGTTTATGAGATTTCCTTTCTTACCAGATCCCTGCCAAGAGAGATTGGTCCCACACACATTGGTGTGTGCTATCCTCACTGGTATAAGGTATACCATTGTTTTTTAAGATAGGATAACTGAGTTGTTTCCAGTTTCTAGATTTTGAAATTAGTGCTGCATTGAACATAAGATTGTAAAGAAAATGTTTGTACTGTGCTTTTCTGATCCAAGTTACATTTCTAGTAGTAGTATTGCTATGTCATATGGAAACTCAGTATCTAGCTTTGTAAGGAATGTTCATATTTTTTTTTCCAAAAAGGCTGAACCAGGCTGCATTTTCCACCAGCACTGTATGAAAATCTCGCTCCTGCATCCATGTCAACAACACTGGTTGTTCAGAATTTTTTTTTTTTTTCTGGTGATGCAAGCTAGTCTCTGGTGTGAGATGATATTGTATTGTTGTTTTGATTTGCATCTTCCTGATACTTAGTGATGTGAAGCATTGTTTCTTGTGCTTTTTGGCCATCTGTTGTTTTTTTTTTCATTGAGGAAAAGTTCATGTTCAAGATTTTTATCCAGTTTTTGATGGGGTTAGATTGTGTGTGTGTGTGTGTGTGTGTGTGTTGGGTCACACTCAGCAGTTCTCAGGGGTTACTCCTTGCTCCATGCTCAGAAACTGCTCGTGGCTGGCACGGGGGAACCATATGGGACCCAGGATTCGAACCGATGACCTTCTGCATGAAAGGCAAAAGCCTTACCTCCATGCTATCTCTCTGGCCCCAGATTATTTTTCTTGTAAAGTTCCATCAGTGCCTTATATATTTTAGATATATTAACCCCTTAAGTGATGATAGTGGGTGAAGTTTGTTCCATTCTTTTGTAGCCTTTGTATCCTAATAATTATTTCCTTTGAGGTTCATAAGCTTCTCTGAGTTTAATGTGATCCCATTGTTTATCTTTGTTTTCACTTGCTTGGTAGTAGTGTTTCATCATTGAAGATATCTTTAGTCTCAATATCATGAAGTGTTCTGCCTACACTTTATTTTCTGCAACTTATGTTTTCAGGTATAATGACAAGGTCTTTGACCCATTTTATTTGACATTTTCTGCTAGAGTTAAAGGACTAAGTAAATATTTTTGCTTATAGATGTCCAAGTTTCTCTGCACCATTTGTTGAGGAGGCCTTTCTATTTTCACTTTGTATGTTTTGGTCCTTTATCAAAAGTTAATAGTTCATTAACTTAAGGGTTCATTTCTGGATACTCAATTCTATTCCTTTATCTAAGAACCTGTACTTATTCCAATACCATGCTGTTTATTGACTACTTATTTACAGTACAATTTAAACTTGGGGAAAGTTATTCCTTCTTTTTATTTTTCCAAAAAATTGCATTTAGCTCTTCATGGATGTTTCTTTCTCCATATGAATTTCAGGAGTGTCTGATCATCACTTCTTTGCAAAAAAAAGTCATGGACATATTTATAGGGATTGCATTATATCTGTACAATGCTTTAGGAAGTATCGAAGATTTGATAATGTTAATTCTCCCAATCCATAAGTAGGGTACTTGTATCCATTTAATTGTGTCCTCATTTATTTCTTGAAGTAATATTTTGTAGACTTTTTATATAACTTTTTACAACTCTTTAATTAAGTTGATTTGGTATTTGACTTCATGAAGCACAATTGGAATGGAATTATATTTAATATATTTTTATTTTCTTTGATTATTTCTTTATAAGAAAAGCTTGGCTTTTTGCATATTAACTTTGTAGCCTGCAACTTTGGTACCAAGTCTAACATTTATAGAACCTTTTTGTGGAATCTTTAGGATTTACTCTATACAGTATCATGTCATCTGCAAACAATGAGAGCTTTACTTCATCCTTTCCTATGTGGATGCTGGACCTTGTCAAGTGCTTTCTTAGCATATTGATATGATTGCATGTTTTTTATTGTTATAGATATTATATTGATTGACTTGTAGATATTAAGCCATCCTTGCATTCCTGAAATTAATCCTGCATGTTCATGACATAAAAGCTTCTTGTTGAGTTGTTGGATTCTGTTTGCTAGTTTTGTTTTTGTTTGTTTGTTTGTTTTAGGATTTTTGTGTCTGCGTTCATCAAGAATATGGACCTATAACTTTCTTTTTATGTGGTGTCTTTCTCTGCTTTTTTTTTTTTGCAGCAATGTGGTAATGACTTCATAGAAACTATTTGCAGTATTTCTGTTCTTTCAATGTCCTAGAACATCTTGAAAAGGATTGGCAGTATATCCTTTTAAAAGTTTGAAAGAATTCACTAATGAATCCATTATTTTTTCCTTTGGAGGGGCACACCCAGTGGTGCTCAGTAGTTACTACTGGCTCTTCACTCAGAAATTGCTCCTGGCTCAGGGAACCATTTGGGATGACAGGGATTGAACCTGCCCACATTGGTCCTGGATCATGTGCATACAAGGCCAATGCCCTACCACTGTGCTACCATTCCAGCCCCTAGTGAATCCATCTAGACCTTAGCTTTTATTTTTGGAAAAACTTTTGATTATGCTTTCAATTGTCCAATAGTGACATGTTTGCTAGGTATTCCATGTCATCTTGATTCAACTTGGAAGGTTGTCTGAGTTCATAAATTCAACCATTCCTTCCAGGATCTCCTGTTTTGTGGCATAGAGATTGTCAAAGATGACTCTGATTAACCTTTGAATTTCTGTAGTGTCTGTAGAGACCCCCACTTTTTCTATTCTGATTCTCTTATTAAGTTTCTCTCTCTACCATTTTTGTGAGTCTGGTTAATGACTTATCAAGCATTTTTTTTACCTTTTTTAAAGGACTATATCTTGCTTTCATTGATCTTTTACTATGTTTATGGGGTTTTTGGTTCATGGATTTCTGCTCTAAATTATATTATTTCCTTTTGCCTGCTTACTTTTAGCTCATTTTGTTGAACATATTTCAATTTCCTTAGCTGTGCCATTAAGTTATTATGTAGACCTTTTATTCTTTCCTGATGAATGATTGTAAAACTCTAAATTTTGCTTACTACATCTTTTGCTGTTTTCCATAGATTCTTATAATTCATGTCTTCTTGCCCATTTGATTCAGGAATCTTTTGATAATTTCCTTGATTTCATCTTTGACCCACTGGATTTTTTAGCAGTTAACTGTTTAATTTTCAGTTTTTAAAGCTATTTCTCTATTTCTTCTTGTAATTCATCTTTACTTCTAGTGCCTTATGGACAGAGAAAATAGAAAAATTCTATCTTCTTGATTTGATGGAGGTATGTTTTATGGCCAAGCATGTAGTCTAACTTGAAGAATGTCGGATATAAATTGATGAAGAATGTGTATCCAGTTTTCTGGCAATGAAGAGCTCTCTCTCTCTCAGTCGCGCTTTCTTATATATGTATATATTATATACAATATCTGTTATATGTGTATATTCTATATATGTATATGTATATTTATGTATATGTATATATATTTGTGTACGTATGTTACACACACGAGGCCACACTACACTATTTCTTTCTTCAGAGCCAGTAAATCTTTGTTAAGTTTTAGTCTGGTTGACCTAACAAGAGGTGAAAGGCAGTGTTGAAATCTCCCACTATTATTGTGTTGCTACTGATGCTTTTCTCCAAGTTTATCAGAAATTGTTTTAAGTATTTTTGTTGGTCCATAAATGGGTGCATATATATTAAGAAGTGTGAAATACTTAGGCACCTAAAGCTTGTGCCATCTTATATTAGTAAAGGGCACCCAATTTTAAGGGATTTTTCTTGAATTTTCATATATGTTTTACCTCACTGCTAATGTGTGATTTTTGTAAGCAGCAAACTTTTGGGTTTAAGTTTTTCTAATCTATTTTGCTACTCTGAATGTCTTGGTGCATTTAGTTTATCGTAATTCAGATAGATGATTGTCATCTGTCTGTCGAATATTTTGTCGAAGTTTAGTATTTTTTTGGGTCTGCATCACCTTAAAGTAGATCCTTCAGTTCTTCTTTTAAGGTTGGTTTTAAGTTTATAACTTTTCTGAGTTATTATTAATCTGTGAAGCTGTGTATTTTTTCTTCAAAACTGAATATAAGTCTGGATGGGTGAATTATTCTTAGTGAAACATTCATTTCAATGAGTTTTGTCACTATACCCCAACACTATTTTCTGTAGCTTTGAAAGATTGTTTGAGATAAACCTGCTGTAAAATTAAGAAATGCTTTTTTGTATCCAATTTCCTTTTTTTTTTTTTGTTGTTGTTGTTGATCTTGTTGCCTTTGGCATTCTCTCTATTTATATTATTCAACATTATGATTAAGATATGCCTTGGAATGCTTTGCTTTAGATATTTTTTAGCTGGTATTCTTCAGCATCCGGAATATTGTTGAACACATTTGCTGCAACGTTTTTGACTATTGGGTGTTATCAGGGAAGTTTTCTATCAAATCACTGTTCATACCAGGTGGCATACTTTCTGTTACCTTTACTGTTTCTGCAAACTAGACTTTACATCTCATGGGTGACTTCTGACTTGTTAGCATAGAAACATTGTTCCTCTAGAGCTTAGGTCTAGTCCCACCTGCTCTGGAAAGCAACTTCAGCTAATATCCAGATCAGTATCCATTTGATGGGAGAGTTCATCTTGTTCTCAATTACTCTCTCCTGCCAGGGATGACACCTGGGGTGGAAGAATGACTATGATATAAAACTAATCTTGGTTTATCTAAACAGTGTCACACACCCAAGCGATCATTTCCTTGATACACACAAAGCCATATCCCAGTTAGCCTTGATGGGGATTATTTCCTCATGCAATTATATTGGTCTCTACAGACTAATTGCAGTAGTTTAGGTAAGGGGAGGGGAACTTGGTGGCCCCTACAGGAGTGGGTAAGAGGCACATGCCCAAGCCTTGTATTCCATTTCTACTAATTCTATAAGCTTAATAGTCCAGGTCACCAATAAGTGACAGAAAATGAGCCAATGGAGGAGATAGTCCAAACAATGTGGTGAAAGAGTAATTCTCTTGCTTCAGTAATTGGTCTAGTGTGGTAACATACATGTCTGTAGGTGTGGACTTTATGATAAAAGAAAATGTATGGGATAGAAGTGTGTAAGGGCCCGGGAGATAGCATGGAGGTAAGGCGTTTGCCTTTCATGCAAAAGGTCATCGGTTCGAATCCCGGTGCCCCATATGGTCCCCCTGCCTGCCAGGAGCAATTTCTGAGCATGGAGCCAGGAGTAACCCCTGAGCACTGCTGGGTGTGACCCAAAAACCAAAAAAAAAAAAAAAAAGAAGTGTCAACATTCACAATCACATCAAATTGTGGGGATTAGTAGAGTTCTACTAACATAGCAGTTAGGAACTTCAACATACCTAAATATAAACAAAATTGTACAGTTAGTCACAGTTCAGATGTATTTAGAGTCAAGACTAATAAATTATGTAGTAAGTAGGGCTAGAAAAAGGAACATAGCCAGAGGAGATTGAGTTTCAGAGAGAAAGGCATAATTTTTTCTGACATTTTAATGGACTGTAAGGTGAAATTAATATTTTGAGATGTCTGGTATATTTCTGACATTTGAAGAGAATATGTTAGAGACAAAAATTAATGATGGTTGGCATGCAGAGAAAAATAGAAAATCAGTGAGGTAGACAAAATCACCTATGAAAAGTATACACAAACATATAACATTATCAATATAATAGAATTTTTTCTGAGACCTAATATGTAAAGTGTATTAGTAAACTGTACAAAATATAAACAAACTATAAATATTAATAAGCAGCATAATTAGTCAGTTGGGGAAGTTGGCCATTCTTAAACATGTACTGAAGTCTAAGATAACACCAATAAGAAGCTAAAACTAGGGTTGAACTTCACACTTTCTAAAATTAATTCTTTATTAGTCTAGGATTGAACTGTCATCAAAGATAGGGCTTTTTCTAATTAGGAGCTGAAGTGATAGCACAGTGGTAAAGCATTTGCTTTGCATGCTGCTGATCTGGTTCAATTCATGGAAACTCATATGGTCCCCCAAGCTTGCCAGAGTTGATTTCTGAGCATACATAGCTGATGAATGTGGCCCAATACCCCCCAAAATTTTAATATAAGTCACAAATAACTGCAAATACAAAGAATATTTTAAATTACCAGTAAATGATTAATTAGTAATGCAAATAAATTTCTCCCCTCAAAATATGGAGAATAAATTTTTGTTTCTATTAATAGTTTGAAGAAAAACTGATATAAAAAAATCCTTCCCAAACTATTTTGACATAGAAGAGAAGTTAAAACATTCCTACTAATTCGCTGCTCCTTTTCTGCCTCCTCTCTGCCGAGTTGGCTCTGAACAACTAGGAACTTCTCCAGGACCCGCACCCTGTAAGATGTCCTCACGCGACCCACGTGGGGCTAATCGAGCTGGGCGCTTGGGCACCCAGAGACTTTAAAAGAACACCAACCATGCGCTCTCCCTGCTCCTTTTCTGCCTCTTCTCTGCCGACCCGCACCCAAAAAACGCGGCCGTAGAGCGAAGCAGAGTGGCTGTGCTTACCTTGTAACCCCCAAATTTCATTACAGCACATTGTAAGAAGCAATCTAAAGCCAAAATAAAAAGAAATATTATGTATTACATTCTGGGGACTTGAGGGACAAAGTAATTGTACATGGGTTCTGACTTATTTCTCTTAATTTTCTTTGGCTGAAAGATCAAAGTTAAGATATCAGCAAGGGGACTTCTGAGAATTCTGTTTATGGGTGATTGCCCTTCCAACTGTAACTTTACCTTGTCCTCTTTCTTTGCATCTTTGTTCTCATAATTAAAAAAAAAACATTTCTACTAATTCTATAAGCTTAATAGTAATTTGATACAAAAAAGTCCCAAAAGAATTATAGGCTAATAGCCAAATTTTCTATTTATTTATTCACTTTGATTCTGAGTCACATCCAGCTTTTCTCAGTTTATTTCTTCTATGTTACAAAATAACAAGTAGAATGTATTTAGAGGATCATACAGTGTCCCAGGTTAGAAGATGGAGGATTGCATGCAAGACAAGTACCTTTCTTTTTTTTAAATTAATATCTTTATTTAAACACCTTGATTACAAATATGATTGTAGTTGGGTTTCAGTCATGTAAAGAACACCCCCTTCCACCAGTGCAAAATCCCCATCACCAATGTCCCAAATCTCCCTCCTCTCCACCTCACCCCTGCCTGTACTCTAGACAATCTTTCTACTTCCCTCATTCATTCACTTTGTTATGATAGTTTTCAATGTAGTTATTTCTCTAACTGCACTCATCACTCTTTGTGGTGAGCTTTATGTCTTGAGTTGAACCTTCCAGCACTCCTCAGTTTTGTCTCTGGGAATTATTGTAAAAATATATTTTATTTTTCTTAAAATCTATATGTGAGTGAGACTATTCGGTGTCTCTCTCCCTCTGGCTTATTTCACTCAGCATAATAGATTCCATGCACATCTATGTGTAGGGAAATTTTATGACTTCATCTCTCCTGATTGCGGCATAATATTCCATTGTGTATTTAGCCTTTCATCTGTTGAAGGGCATCTTGGTTGTTTCCAGAGTCTGGCTATTGTAAATAGTGCTGCAATGAATATAGGTTTTAGGAAGGGATTTTTGTATTGTGTTTTTGTGTTCCTAGGGTATATCCCTAGGAGTGGTATAATAGCTGGATCATATGAGACAGCTCAATTTCCAGTTTTTTGAGGAATCTCCATATCACTTTCCATAAAGGTTGGATTAGACAGCATTCCCACCAGCAGTGGATAAGAGTTCCTTTCTCTCCACATACTGCTTGTTCTCATTCTTCAGCTGTACTATCTCTTGACCCACAATATAGCCTGTAAATTTCAAACTTCCTCAACAAAAATACTGATGAAACCAATCCACTAATCTATAATAAACTTAACATGCCATTATCAAATAGGATATTTCTCATGAATGCATGATTCAACAGCTTAAAATAATGTGTAAATAGTGAATATAAAAAAGAATTCTCCCTTAATATGAATATATCCAGAAAGAACATTTGACAGATATTTGGGAGTTGTTTCTAGCAGTGTCCAATGAATCATGTAGTGCATGGGATAGAATTTTGTTGCATTCTTCTATTTGCGAAGTCTGTATCCCTCTGGTCTTTGATTTTACTTTTTAATTTGACTATATATTTATAAACATTTTAGCTTTGTTGATATCTACACCCCCTTTATATATTCTATTTACAAGCTTCTCAGTGGTTTAATGTACACCTACAAGTGATATGATGATTTAATCACATTGAATAATTTGAAAGTCTAATGATGACTTTCTATATATTAATAAGGTTTAAAATCTGTCTTATTAAAGCAATCATAATTTTAAATTTTATTGTAAATATTTAATACTAAGAATTAAAATTAAATGAAGTTTATATTAACTATAAATTTGAGAGTAATGAGTAATAAAAGAAAGTAAATAGCACAGCAACAGCATGGTAATAATTTTTTGGCATTTCATTTCCTTTATTCATAACAAGTCATATATTTATCACTTTGAATGTAATTAGGTTATATTGTCCACTTCTGCAGACTCTATCTATCAATAAGAAGAAAGGAAATTCATTAAAAATGGAAGTTAATTTTTTGTCAAAAGAAATGTGAGTCAAACTTAAAATTTTAGCGGGTAGTGAGAGATATAAACTAACTTAAAAGAGATAACATTGGAAGTGGGATGTAATAGGGCTGCCTCATGGAAAACAAAAGAATAAAGTTAACCAGCTCTCAAAAAAATGCTGAAATAAAGGTTTTGTGAACAATTATCTTTAATTTTTGTTTTAATTTCTCTATTCATTTTGCACTTTCTTTATTCGTATTCTTCATCAGTGGCTTATAAAGATGGTAAAAACTCAAATGCTTGATTCTTTTAATATGTGTTTGTGCTTTATTGGTTAAGATACCTAAAGCAATGACACTTGTTTTTTTCACAATATATTCTCTGAGATTCTGACTGACCTAAACGAATTTATAAACCAGTGGTGTGTTGACATAATGACTGCCAATGTTTATCATTGTTGGGAATCAGAGAGTATGAAAATAATGACCTTGAATGGAAAATGTATCTTAAAGTAACTGCCACTTAAAATGAGATATTGATCATATGTTCTTTTTTATTAATAAAGTAGTACTTTGCCTAATTCAAAATGAATGACTGATTTTTCTTTTTTAAATAAAAATGTCATTGTAGTGTGTCATTTGCATATTTTAGATGTGAACCATGGGAAGCCTTGTCTGTCTTTGTTCAGATTATTTATTTATTTATTTATTTTGGTTTTTCGGTCCACACCCATTTGATGCTCAGGGATTACTCCTGGCTAAATGCTCAGAGATTGCACCTGGCTTGGGGGGGACCATATGGGAGGCCAGGGGATTGAACCATGGTCCTTCCTAGGCTAGCGCTTGCAAGGCAGACACCTTACCTCTAGCGCCACCTCGCCGGCCCACAGATTATTATTTTTTCTACTTTTCTCCTTCCCTTGTAATGACAACTACAACTTGGTGCATTTTCTAAATAGTTGTATTGTATTTTGAATGCTTTGCATGAATCTTCTACTTTGTGTTTTATTTTGTCTTCAATTTTTACACAGAATTATGCTGCCCACATTTACTAAATCACTTTCTATCAAACAACTATATAGAACTAAAATTGTTTCTATTAGAAAACATAACTAAATTGATCTCAGTATGTACAAAAACTAAAATCTTGACTTTCTAAATTTTTTTAAAACTCATATTATCTATTCCTGTAACACTTACCAATGATAAAATTTTTATTCTTCTAATTCTATGGATATTTATAAGATCCCAACAAAGCTTGATAAATTTCTGAAAATAATAGAATAAAGGCCAAGGAAAGTACATCTTATACAAATACACCTTTAAATTTACTAATTTTAATTTAAAATTAAATGTATTTAAATATAATAATACATCTATGAAATTAATTTTCTCACTTTAGTAATACACTTAAGGCACTGCTTAATATCTATAAAAATATACTTTTTCTCTGGAGCCTATGATGTTTGAGATATCTGCCAATTAGACCACTGTGTTTCTTCAGCAGTTATTCTAAAGACCACATAATGAGTGATATCATTCCATATTTACCCTTTTTACTTTGGTTTACTTCATTTAACATAATATCTTCTAGTTCCATTTCTGTTGCTACAAATTGCATAATTGTATCACTCCTTATAGCTATGTAGTATTCCATTGTAAATATGTATCATATCTTCATGATCCACTCATCTGTTGTACATCTAGGTTGATTACAAGTCTGGATGTGTACTGAATGTTGCAATGAATAGTAGTGTGCAGACATTCTTTTGGATGAATGCCTTTCTGTTGGGTATTGCTAGGTCATATGGCAGCTCAATTTTGATTTTACTGAGACCCCTCCATACTATTTTTCACAGGGATTTCCTTAGGAATCATTCCACCAGCATTGTATGAGAATTTCTTTCTCACCACATCCAAGACAAAAGAGATTGTTTTCCTTTTTATGATATGTACCATCCTCACTGGTGTATTATAATATCTTATTGCTGTTTTGACTTGGATTTCCCTATTGAGAAAAATAATGAACATTCTTTCATGTGCCTATTGTCCATCTGTTGGTCTTTATCAGAGAAGTGCTTATTTATTTTCTTTCTCTATTTTTTGATGTATTTTTATAGGTTTTGTGTAGCTAACCTTTTTGAGTTCATTGTGTATCCTAGATATCAAACATTTATCTGATATGTTGAGTGAAAATTTTCTTTGAATAAGTTAGATCTCTTCTAATTTTAGTCTGTGTTTCTTTTGCCATACAAAACCTTTTATTTTGATGTAGCTCCATTTGTTTATGTTTGATGCTATGCTCTTAGCAATTGGCTTCCTATCATTGAAAACTTTTTTTTTTTTTTTTTTTTTGGTTTTTGGGTCACACCAGGCAGCGCTTAGGGGTTACTCCTGGCTCCATGCTCAGAAATTGCTCTTGGCAGGCACGGGGGACCATATGGGGCACCGGGCTTCGAACCGATGACCTTTTGCATGAAAGGCAAACGCCTTACCTCCATGCTATCTCCCGGGCCCCTGAAAACTTCTTTGAGGTCTAAATATTGGAGTGTTCTGCCCGTGTTTTTTTTAAATGAATTTAATGTATTTGGGTTTGATCTCAAGGTCTTTAATACACTTTGAACTGACTTTTGTTTAAGGTTTGAGATATGGATCAATCTTTAATTTCTCACATATGGCTATCTAACTGTTCCAACAACATTTGTTGGAGAGAGTGTTTTTCCATTTTCAATTCTTGACTCCTTTGTCAAATACTAGTTGATGATATAGTTGGAGCTTTGTCACTGGATTTTCTATTCTGACCTATTTGTCTGGAAGTTTGTCTTTGTTCCAATACCATGCTGTTTTGATTACTGTGTCTTTGTAGTAGAGCTTCAAGTTAGGTAATGAGATTCCTTCCAGTTTTTTTTTAATATATATTTTGACTATACTAGGTCTTTTATGATTCCACACAAATTTTATAATTGATTGTTATAAGTTGTTGAAGATGTCTGAATTTGAATAGTAGTTGCATTATATCTATATAACAGTTTGGTAAGATGTTCATTTTGATTCTATTGATTCTTCTAATCCATGAGCATGGAATGTTTTTCCATTTCTTAGGACCTCCTCAATCACTGTCTGAAATTTTTTCAAGTTTTCATGGTATAGGTCACACCTTACTTGTTAGGTTAATTCCTAGGTACTTGATAATCATAGACACCATTTTAAATGATATAGACTCTTTGATCTTTTTTCTCTTCTGATTTATTATTAGCATATAGTAGAAAATATTTTTAATTTATTGACCATCTGTATTACTTCTATGAGGAAATTATTTATTTCTTCTCATTTGTTGATGCAGTTAGATGATTAGTCTTGTTAAGTTCTATCAGGCATATAAAATATATAGATATTTATATATATATATATATAAATAGATGCTCCCATTTCGTGGGTAGACTTTGTATCCTAATCACTGTGTCCTTTGAAGTGCAAAAGCTTTTCAGTTTAATGTAGTCACATTTATTTATCTCTGCTTCCATTTGTTTGTACAGTGATGGTTCATCCTCAAATATGCCTTTATTCTCAATATCATTGAGTGTTTTGTCTATGTTTTCCATATCTATATACCTCCTTGTTTGGGTCTGATATCAATTTACAATATTTTCATAGTGAAAAAGCATGAAAAAATGATCCATATCTCTACTCGAGAAAATGCAAATCAAAAGAAAAATGAGAAATCATCTCAGACCATAGCAAAGGGCACACAATACAGATAAAAAGAATAACCAGTGATGATATGGATATTGAGAGATAGCAACTCTCATTCATTGCTGTGTGAGAATGAAGACTGGTTCAGCCATTCTGGAAAAATTATAATTATTCCTCAATAAAACTGGAACATTTTTTTCTGCCAGAAAATACAGAGCCCGAAAGCAGCAAGTTATACTTGTTGGTGTTAGGCCTGAAGTAGTAAGAGAGGAGGCAAAAGGCTGCAGAAGCCTGAAGTCTGGTAAACTGTTTCTCCAGAAATCAGGTCCTGACCATCCAGCAGGAGAAGCAGTCTCCTAACTTCAGAACTCTCTTCTGGGGCTTTATATATCCCTGTCCAAATGTCATCCTGGCAGTTACAAGGGAAGGCTTCTGGTAACTGATGTCTTCTCCCTTCAAGAGAAATAACACTATTTTGGTTGACCAAGGGCCACACTGTCTCCATTTCCTTAGACTACTAAATATCAGATTTCAAGAGGATATTGAAATAATTATGTGCCCCAGTTTAAAAACAGTTATGATGATTGCAAAAGCTGTGTACATGTTTTTAATGTTTTTATAAAATACTTTTAAAGTTGATAGCCAAAATATTATGTGTTCATAGAAGCTGGCAACCATGCCAAGAAAAAAAGTTAAAATAAGTTTACCAACTAAAAAGAAATGAAGAATAAAATGTATTTCTATGTGTATTTGTAGGCCTCTTGAGAATTAAATAGAAAAGGGTGGTGAATGTAGAGAGACATTGTTTTGGACATAGAAGAATACATTTATGTAGCTCCTGGAGCATTTAAATTTGCATATGAAGTCACTTGCCAGAAGAAGATATTTTATGCAAAACATCAGATAAAAGCTGTTAACTTGTGTTTTTTTCTTAGTTTATCCTCATTAGATATTAATTGGAATGAATTGGAATTTAGCTGTGGGCTTTCATAAGAAGAAAAGGGCAATGTTAATCTATTTGAACACCATAGATCAACAGGTATGAGGAGAACATCTAAAATTCTGACTTATTTAGCATTTGACTTTAAAAATTAATTTTTATATATGTTTAATTGCAGAGTACTGAAAAGCATGTTCTAAGAAATTTGAGTCAGAAATGTGGAGATAGGAACTCACCATTCTATAACATTGGTTTGAGACAACTCTCCTGAAAAATTATCAGACTAGAGAGAAGAAAATTGGTCCCAACATTTTAAAATTGAGTTTTCATTCTTTGAATTTGTTTTTTCTTTTGGGGGAGGAGGCCACACCCAGTAATGCTCAGGGGTTACTCCTGGCTATGCGCTCAGAAATCGCTCCTGGCTTTGGGGACCATTCCATTCTGGTTCGGCCACATGCAATGTAAAGATCCTACCGTTGTGTTATAGCTTCAGTTCCTGCTATTGCTCTAAGAAATTTTCTACTTAAGGCATTGTTCACATTTTGATCTATGTTCTATGTATATTTATTTTATGTGTATGATGAAGTAGATAATGCTTTTAAAGAAATGTTCGCTTTCTCAATTTGTATGTTTGGAGTGTTTAGTGTCTCCTATTCATTATAATATATTTAAAGAATTTCTAGCAATGATAAAGTTTAAGTACAGAAAATGAAAGAAAATGACATCAGGATGCAATGTCTGATGAAGACATTGTTTAAGTCATAATTCTTGACTTCTAGTTGAATTTAGCTACTGTGGGGACTTTGTTATAGGTGGTCTGGATTTTTTTTTAACATATGTGATTTATTGCTTTGCTTTGTTTTGTTTAATTTTGGAATCACACTTGGGATATTCAAGGTTTACTACTGATTCTCCACCAAGGATTCACTTGTGGCAGTGCTCAAAGAACCTTATGAAATGCAGGAATTAAACATGGATCAGCCTTATGTAATGCAAGTGCCCTAACCATGTAAAATCATTCTGTCCCCTGGTGGCCTGAATTCTATCCTTCTCGCTTTCACGTATCCTCTTTAGTGTCGTATTTGAGTTTTCTGCACCTTTCAGAGAGTATATTGTAAAAATTAGATTGTTAAGAAGATTGTTAGAAAAATTCAGAAGAAACTTTACATTAAGGTAATTTGGAAACTTAACAAGTGGGAAAAGATATAAGATAGAAACTATTTTTTTAAGATTAATCGATAGGGAAGAAAGAAGGCAAAAAAGGAAAAAAACTCATGCACTATTTGTTACACACTGATATTTTCTACCAATGATTTCTAATTTCTTCTGGTAGAGGTTTGAAATGTTACTCTTCTCTCCATTTACTTCTTTGAATTTGAGTAGGAGGAAATGAAGCTTAAAGTAAGTGTAGTGGACATTGTTAAACAGAAGTTCCATAGTATTTATCTATTGGAGGAAAGAAATAACAAATTGTAATATTTCTGGACTAGAGAGATAGCACAGTGGTAGGGCATTTACGTTGCACTCAGCCAACACAGGGCAGACCCTGGTTAGATTACTGGCATCCCTTATGATCCCACTGAGACTTCCAGGAGTGATTTTTGAGTGCAGAATCAAGAGTAATTCCTGAGTGCCACTGGGTGCGACCCAAACATTAAAACAAAAAATTGTAATATTTCAAAACAGCTCTTCATGTCTATCTGTACTTTGGTAATATGATGGATCCTTTTTACATACTAATTCTATTTCTACAGTAATATTAATAACCCTCATTTAATTATTTCCCAAGAAAAAAACTTCAAATATTTTCTTGATGAAGTAAAACTACAAGAATCAAGTGTATTCTTTTCAGTCAGTCTGTGAATTAGAGTGAGGCTAAAGGGGATTAATTACAGTCTTTCATTTAGAATTCTGCCTGCTTCAAGAAAACAATATAAATATAAAAACAAAGCACAAAGCTAAAGCAATACAAAGCTATACACATAATAATAAAAAGTGAATAATTATGAATATAAATGGCTTAGAAATTAGGAAGGAAAGGGAAATTTAAAGCAAAGTGCTCTGTAATTTCATTCAACTTTCAAAAAATGGAATGGATTTAGAAATCAACTATGCAAAATGTATTTATATGTAAATTAATTTTTGCTTTTATTGTGGTTTAAGAAGTACATTAAGAAATGAAATCTAAATTTTCACATCCAACGTACCTTATGCAAATCAAAAACTTGACCCAAACAGTGAAGAATGTGTAGGCTTTGAATAAATGACAGGATAAATGAGTAAGCATTTGACTAACCTGCAGATAAACATTTAAGAACTGTTAGTAATTAATTATATCAATTGTCTTATTATACAAGTTATTTTATGTACTATATGATTAATCATATTAAAATATCTTAAAACTGGAAAGATAGTACAATGAGTGATTAATTTATCTTATAAGTGATCAAGTGGGTTTCATCTCCAGAATCTCATATGGTTCCTAAAGACAACCAGGAGTGATCGCTTAACACTGAATCAGGTGTGTTTTCTGAGCATTACTGAAGGTAGCACAAAGCCCAAAAAACTAACAAAAACTTATCTTGACACATTCTAGAGACATTAAATAATTTTTCCGGACAAAAATCATGAATATAATTTAACGCATAAAATAATTGATTTTATACTATCCTATAAACCTTAGAGTAGATGGGAAGAGAATTTAATAGCCCTTGCAATCAATAATTTTGACAGAGAAAGAATGTTTTATGTTGGATGTTCTTTGTTTATCATTAACTTTAGAAAGATATAGATAAATCATTTATATAACATACACTTAGCCATAATATATCTCTTATTTGGTACTCATTTCTAGTTAATCCTCAAACTTTAGGCTACAGTCATTTCAAAAAACTTATAATTCTCCAAAGACCATTCCATTATTTTTAATATTTTTTCTTTATTTGAGATCCTTTTCTACCAACATACTATCTACAGGGATATATTTGGATTTTTTTTAACCAAGTACAAACTCTTACTTTAAAATATCTTTATTTAAGCACCATGACTACAAACATGTTTGTAGTTGGGTTACAGTCATAAAAAGAACACCTCTCTTCACCAGTGCAACATTCCCACTACCAAGCTACTGACTCCATCCTCTGCCACTCTCTGCCCATATTCAAGACAGACATTCAACTTCTTTTTTTTTTTTTTTTAATTATAAGAGCAAAGATGTAAAGAGAGAGAACAAGGTAAAGTTACAGTGGGAGGACAATCACCCATAAAAAGAATTCCCCTAAGTCCCCTTGCTGGTAATGAATTCAGGGGTTTCATAGTAGGCGCGGCCGCAAAGCAAAGCGGAGCGGGACGGGGCCTGGAGAGGTTACAATCCATAGATCGGCTCAGCAGAGAGGAGAAGAGAGGCAGAGCATGGCCGGTCGTGGTCTTTGTTTCTGGGATCCCCAATCACACGGCTCGATCAGTCCCACATGGGTCGGGTGAGACCATCTTACCGAGAGACCGGGGTCCCGGTCCGTAGATTGGCTCAGCAGAGAGGAGAGGAGAGGCAGAGCATGGCCGGTGGTGGTCTTTA